>PVLC010012667.1:0-43693 GCA_004027655.1 Graphiurus murinus
GAAGCAGAGAACTGCAAGCCTGGCTGTGACCAGGCTGCTCTGTAATCGGTTAGTTCTAAATAGGAAGGGCTAATTTCATGGGGTCAGTCCTGGGTCCTGTAAAAGCAACCACCATTTAAAAATTAATGCTTGATGAATGCTGAGTCCAAAGTGTCTCCAGAGGCCCGAGAAAGGGTTTCCAGGAATGGGATTGGAAAGAGCATAAGGATGAAATGGGATATATCTGTAAGGAAGGGAGAAACCTGTAAAGAAGTCCAGTTCCAATAAATCAGAAGTCAGTGGACCTTGCTCTCCCCTGGCATACTTCCTTATCTGTATCCCTGGAGGCAGGCGTGGTCCTGCACAAACGATCCCGCACCTCTCACTGCCACTCCCCAGACTTACCCAATCCCACTGCTCTGACCTTTGAAGAAGGAATGCAGCATTTGTCTTCACATGTTTCATGGCAATCTTCAGTCACAGAAACCCTTGAAGTTCTTCATATAAACAAATGCTTCACATAAACAAATGGTCAATGATGGCCCTGCCTCCTGAAAGTAATAAGTAACACTGTGAAGCCCTTTACAGTTTACAAAGCTCTTTTTGTTATCCTTCAGTGGTCATGAAAACTGTGCAGTAAATAATGTTATTTCCATTTTCAGATGAGAAAACCAGGTAATGTGCCCAAGATCATATTACAAAAAGGAAATAGATCTGAGATTTGAACTCAGTTGTCTTGACTCCAGTGTTCTTTTTCTGTCTTTATTTTGGTGCTGGAGGTTGAACCCAGGGGCAATCTATTTCCAAGCTATACCCCCTGTCCTTCTTATTTTTTATTTTGAAACAGTCTCACTAAGTGGATGAGAGTCTCACTAGGTTGCTAAGGCTGGCCTTGAAATTGTGACCCTCCTATCTCCATCCCCCAATTACTGAGATTATAGGCATGTGCCACCGTACCTAGCTTGACTCCAATATGTAGAGCTCTTCAGTGCCTGTGTGAGATGTGGCCCAAGGAATCATGTGCTTCACTGGATGTCTGGGTCCCCCAAGGTTACTTCCAAACCCAGCCAAGAGTATGTTCCTGGCCACTTCAGTAGACCAAATAATTACAGTATAGGGAAAAGGATAGCAAGCATGGCAACAGGGGAGGTACAATCATACCAGTGCACACTGCTGACAACTGTATGCCTGACTTCTCTCATTCACAGACAACACTAGATAGGAGTGTAAATCTAGAACCCTTGAAGGGAGCACAAGACAGAGTGTCATAGTTTACTTTCAATAATCTTAGGAAAATAATCATGATACTTTCTTGTGTGAATATTGTCATGAAATTCCATTCTGTCACACATTCAAGAACACTGCCCTGATGCAGAAGAGAAAATTATGTCAATTAAACAATAATACTAACCACCTTTTATTAAGCACAATATTTATTCCCATTTTGCAGACAGGAACACTGAGACTATGAGAGGCTAAATGACTTGTTCATTCAGGGATTAAGAAGAAGTTCTAGGATTCACTATTGGTGGGACTGCAAATTAGTACAACCACTTTGTAAAACAGTATGGAGGATTCACAGAAGAATGGGAATGAACCTACCATATGACCCAGCTTTACCACTCCTGGGTATCTACCCAAAAGAACTGAAACCAGACTATCATAGTAATGCATACATATCTATGTTTATATCTGTACAATTCATAATTGCCTAACTATGGAAACAACTGAGATGTCCATCAACAGATGAATGGATTACAAAACTGAGATATATACACAATGGAATTCTATTCTGCCATGAAAAAGAACAAAATTATGTCATTTGCAGGGAAATGGATGGAACTGGAGAATATTATGCTGAGATCAGTCAAAAAAATGAAGGATCAGATGTTTTCCCTCACATAGAAACTGGGACACAGGACGGACTCCAGACAAAAGAGAAACCTTAGTAGTGTGATGAAGTAGGGGACCTAACTGAGAGAGATAGGAGGGGGGAAAAAGACTTGAAGAGGGAAACACCTCAATGGACATGATATACATACACAAACTTACCAAAGCCAATCACTGTGCTGAACAGGAGAAAGGAGGGAGGGAGAGGGAGTAGAGTGGGAACTGGGGAAGGGCTCAATGAGTGCTGTGTGTGTGTATGCCTCTATCACCCTGAACTGCATCAAGATGTATGATTATAATGTTCTAAATTTGAAATCTGCCCTTAACTTCCTTTCACTAGCTGCAGAAGCCATTTCCATGCAATGGTTTTCTCGGTGGGTTTGCACAAACGTGCTAGTGATGGCAATTTACAACATCCCAGCAGAGGCAGAGACCAAGATACATTGGAGCCAAGTGTTTTAATAACTTCCTATGCTAGCAGTTATAAAAATGTAATTGTTGCTGCAGGTTCAAAGGATGAAAATATGGCAAGGTAGAAGGAGCTCTTAAAGGCAGCCTTCAGAGCTAGGGCTGTGCCCTTGTAAACAACTTTTATATACCCCTTTTGGAGTGTGTATAATGAAATGACTAACATTTTCAGCTGGAACTGGAGCTATTATGCAGCAGCTGAGCATTTTGCAGGTTGAAATCTGTTCAGGAAAACACTGAAAAGTGGTGGAATGGGTCGGCTGTGGGGATTCCTCGTCTCTGTGTGGGCTCGTTTTCCTCATCCTCCCTGCAGGAATAGCCTGCACAAAGCACAACAGAGGAGCACCGGGTAAACCGCATCCACACCTTCTTAGCATAAAATGAAGCTCTCATCTGCCCATTTCACTTCTGCTTTTGATGCCAAAGTTCCTTCACTCATGCTCCCTAGAGTGGAACAGATGGTTTTCTTGATTTTTAATCTTCCTCAAAGAAAACTACAAGCTGAGGATTCAAGATGCCTACCTGGAATCCCAAGAATCTGCGTAATTTGCATTGCTGATAGGGGTTCTCATAAAGATATATGATATAAAGAACATATACATACATATATGTATTATATATATATATATATATATATATTCTTTCTTCCTCTGCTTCTCAATTGCCATAGTCACATAGCTATAGAATATTCATAGCCATATGAATATTCAGAAAATATAATAAAGTTACCAAGCCCTTTGTCCCCTGAGTTTCAGAGAATGAGCCTCCAAAGATTGGGACTGGGGCTAAAGGAAAACTCCGGGGGGTTCTCATCCAATCTCAACCCTGACTGTGCTAAAAATTAGTGTTTTCTAAGGAAAGACACTATCACAGAATCGAAAACCTGAGGGTTATTGTTCTTGTTCCTGCAGACAGGAAATTGTAAAATTATAAAAACAGACATTGGGCTTGTGTCACTGCTGTCTTTTATATCATTATATCATATTATTATATCATTGCATCATATTATTATATCATTATAACATATTATCATATCATAGTATTATATCAATGTATCATAGACAGACTGTTCTATTTTTGGCTACGGGAATAGAACATGAAAATGTTGGCTTTTTTCCCCCAAACCTAATAGTACTTTGTTGCTAGAATAGAAAAAATAGAGCCATATATGGCCCCTCCAGGTCATGGCAGGAAAGTTGGGCCAGGATCATTATCTGAACCAACTCTTGCATAGTGGTTCACATGTAGTGCTGGAGAGTCCCCTGAACAAAACTGGAAGAGCAATGCTATGGATGGTGCTTTTCATCTAGAGCTCTTCCTGTGAAATGCAGATCACGTTCTGGGCTGGTAAAATCAGCAGCACGTGATGGAAGGTGGAGACTGCAGGTGGGAGCCAAACAGCCTTTCACTCTGATAACCTTTCCTACAGTTCTCTCTCTGACATGATGTGCAGATTATCCCTGCCCAGAACCTTCTATAAAGAGGGGATGATAATACATATTTGGGAAAGTTGCAGCAAGCAGCAAATGGTATCACAATTGTAAAACTGTCTGGCAAGGGTGGATACTTGGTAAATAATAGTCAGTATTAATATTATCATAAGGTGTCTTTTAAGAAAAAGCAGTGGTTTGGGTTCATTTGGAGAATAGTAAAAAAAAGTTTTTTGGTGGGAAGTGATACTAGAGATTGAACCCAGAGGCATTCTACCTCTGATCTACACCTCTAGCCCTATTTTGTTACTATTTTTTTTTAATTTGGAAATAGGATCCCACCAGGCTGCTGATAACCTCGCTAAGTTGCTAAAGCTGACCTCAAACCTGTGATCCTCCTGTATCAACCTCCCAAGTACTGGGATTACAAGTGTGTACCACCTCACCTAATAGTGATTTTTTTTTTTAAATCCTTGATTTAGCAAATTGTCATGTCATTTCCCCCCATAAAACCAGCAAATTGCTCTGCACTGCATGTAGGATAAAATCAGTCTCCCCATGTCTGTCTCTGCCTGTCTCCTCCAGCACATACACACACCAACACACCTGCAGTGCCTAGTGCAGCCGCCTCTCACCTTGCACTATTGTTCTCAAACACGGATTTTGCTTCTGCAGCCCCTGTCACCTAGAATGTCAACTCCTCTTTCTCCAGATGGTGAACCATTTCATCAGCCTGTTCACATGCCCCCAAGCTCCCCCGCAGAGTATCCCATAAGCCAGAACCTCACGTTCCTCAGACCTAAAGTTTCTAGCTCTATCCCAGTACTCCACACAGGCAGCCTTGAGACAAGGGATCCTGTAGCTTTCTCTCTACCCCATGAAAATGTGAATCCCACTGGGGACAGGCATTGTAGCTTCTTTGGGTTGTTTTGTTTTTTGGGTTTGGGGATTTTTTTTTTTTTTTTTTTTTTTTTTTTTGGTTTTGTGGTAGTGGTGATTGAACCCAAGGGCATTCTATCTCTGAGCTACACCCCAACCTGTTGTTGATATTGTTGTTGTTGTTGTTTGAAACAAGATCTCTACTGAAAGTCTTGTTATGTTGCTGAGGCTGTCCTTGAACCTGCGATGCTTCTGTCTCAGCCTCCCAAGTACTGGGATTACAGGCATGAGCCACCACACCCAGCCATTGTGGCTTCTTTGGCTTTACATTCCTCCCTTGTGTGGATGAGGCCACACATGTTGGTTTGAGCTAAAGCTCAGTGTTCACTCTGCCCCATCCCTATTCTGAAATTCCTAGTTGTTTGTGATTTGTGTGTCTTGTCATTATTTTCATGCTCCTAGGTGGCCACTTACTTTACAACTATCTGTCCTTTATATTAAGTATTTCTAGACTCCTTGTGAACTCATCTAAAACATTCAGGGACTTAGGGAGTTGTTGTGGTGGTGGTTGTTTTACTGAAATGTCTCCCTCACCTGTTTTCGTATGGATGACCCCTTAAATAACCAGAATTAACATTGGAAAGCACGCTAAGGGCTCATGATGCAGTTTCTGCCAGGGCTACTGCTCAGGAGCAAAGAAAAATCTCTAATACTCTAGGATTACATATGCCTTGGGAAAGCGTTGTTTTGTTTTGTTTTTAAAGCATGTTGGTCCTTCTGCAGGTAGAAAGCTCTGGCTACAAAGGGCCAGGACCATTCAGGAAAGAGGAAGGAAATATCTGAATCATTGGAAAGTCCAGGGTTGTTTTTTTTTCTTAAATATACTTTTATTGGTGCATTGTAGTTTCACATAATAATGTAGTTCATACAATAGGGACATACATGCACAAAATTCCAGTCTGTCTTTCTTTCTTTCTTTTTTTTCTGTGTGTGTGTGTGTGTGTGTGTGTGTGTGTGTGTGTGTGTGGTGCTGGGATGAGGGATGAACACAGGGACATTCTACCTCTGAGCTACACCCCCAACCCTATTTTATTTTCTTATTTGGAAACAGGGTCTTGCTAAATTGATGTGAACCTCTCTGAATTGCTGAGGCTGGCTTTGAACCTGCAATCCTCCTGTCTCAGTTTCCCAAGTACTGAGATAAAGTTGATTTTCTAACATCATCTTGGCTTTAGCCCTCATATATTTTCCCTAGGTATAGGTGCAAGCTTGTTTAGGGCTGGAAGAGCCTTACTATTTCTTCCTCCATCCACTCATTAGTGGGTGAGATAATGGATTCCAAAGGTGAATTGACCAGCCCAAGCCCTGGTGGTCATTAAGGAGAAAAGTGGAGCCAGGACATGAATCTCCAGGCTCCAGTCCAGGTTCTTTCTTCTCCTATACCCTGCAACCTCTTGCCTTTCACTGATGGCTCATGGAGTCCAAATCGTGTCACTTTAAGGATCCATTTAAGGAATCCATCATGACTTTTGTCATTATCCCTTTTTACTTCAAGATAACAACCAGATTAAAACATTGCTAAACTCTGCAGCTCCATGAATGAGGGAGAGACGAGCCAGTACCTTGCTGCCTTCATGCAGTACCTACCAGCAGAAAGCTGGCCCGGTGAGCACCTGAGTGGGCAGCTCCCCAGTCTCCTCTGGTCCAGGCACCGACTGGCTCTGTTCATCCAGATGCCCCAGGCTCAACAGGAGCTGCCCAAGAGACTAGCCCCTGAGAGCTACGCATGCCAGAACTAATAAATCCAAGAGCTTTACTGCCTGCGGCTCATTTAAAACTTCACAGAAATGCACCTCACTCCTGGAGGGACATCTTTTAGCCACAACTCTGCCCAATGCTTGGTCCTAGTTCTCCACCTCCAGACTGACCAGAAGCAGTCTGACCTCACTGACAATTAACAGTGTCCAGCAGAGGAGAAGCTGCTGCCACCCCTGCTGTGTGAATTCATTTGCCCAGGGCCTGTTTCTCACTCTGGACCAGAGTTGCCTCTTTAGGAAGGATGATGAGAAAAAAAATTACTGAGCAAGTCACCTGGCCACACACACACTGCCCCTGAATCCTGGTGGAGGTAGTAGTCTCTCACCCAGGGCCAAGTGCATGGGACCAGAAGGGAAATATCTGAAAGTATGTGAAGGCAGGTGCAGAGACTGAATCAGAAACATAGAAGGTTGCCAAAGCCAAAGAAACCTCAAGTGGATGGGAGAGCTAATAGACATGAAGAATCTCAATGCTGTGGGTAGAGAGGAACACAGGTTGGGGTAAAGGCACCAAGGGGTGACCTGGGCTAAGTCCATGATCACAGGCAAGAGCCTCTCTGTTGGGCGTGGGGGCAGGCCACATCAGCTGAAGGGCTGAGTGGAGCTCACTGCACATGGGGTGGGTCCACTGACCAGTCCAGGGCCACATCCAAGCTCCGGGCTGGGTCCTGCTGGCCAGCCCTGCTCATCTTTATGCAGAACAACCTGCAATGCTATGACTTCCAGCACTGTTAAATAACTGCAGTATTTCAACACCTTATTTCCTATCCAGCAGTTTCTACAGGTTTTATCTTATAGTTAAATACCATCACCAGGACCTTTTTAATATTCTCTCTTTTTATTAAGCAACTAATATATTAATATTCAGGTTAACATCTTATAGTAAAGTAGACTGGAGTTCTAAAGCGCTATCCATATAACCCATTTCAATTTTTCCAATGACTTATGATAAAGTCCCCTTATTTCTAAATAGAATGCCTTTTCACATAAATAAGACTGGTTAGGCAGATTAAGATATCTAAATTAAACATTTGTAAAGCTATCATTTTCTTAATAATTAATATCAGGATCATGTAAGTAGCATAATATAGGAGTAGCAAATTTAAAAATTACTAATATGTAATTTTGATTGTATGATTAGTATTTATCATTTTATTACATATTAGTGATTGTAGTGATTATATTAGTGATTGAGCAGCCACTCTATGACAGTGTGTTAAGGAATCAACTGCCTTACTTCACTGAACCTTTATAATCACTCTGTAAGATGAGTAGTCATTTCCATCTCACACGTGATGGCGCTGAGACTCAGACAATATACAGCCTCCCCAGCATAGCATAGTTCTTGAAAGGGAGACCTAGAATTCAAATCCAGATCATTCCAATTCCAGAGCCAAACAACTTAGCACACACCGTATTAAGTTTCAAACATGGATTTGAGCTTCACTTGTGTGACTCCAGGAAAAGTGCTTAACCTCTCAGAATCTATCATCTGGAGATTCATCATCTCTGCCTGAGGTTCAATGGAGCTAAACTAAATAATATATAAGCAAATACCTAGTTGTATAGTAGTACACAACTGACATATTTTATACTACTTTTATAAAAGCATTACCCAAATTCCTACCATAATTCAAAAAAATGTATGTGGCTTTTTTTTTTTGTCTATAATTCTTCTGGCGATTGGTCACCTCCACTGGCCATTACCAGGCGGAGCACCTAGACAAACTCTTCTCCCCTCTAACTCAGTGGAGCTGTGATGGGCTTGGACAGAGCTGGACTGTGGACTCAGATGAGCACTCGCCCATCTCCTGCGCCGTCCTGAAACCACAAACAAATGAAGTTTGCAAAGGCAAACACCCTGCCACACGACCCAGATTTTAACTCTGGCCCTGGAAGATTTAAAGGCTGCATTGTGCTGGGTCCAGGGTAGACAGTGTTGCCTTTCTATTTCTCCTACTTAATTGTATGGCCCAAAGAAGAGAAGCAGATAAAAAATTCCTTTCAGATAGAGCCTTTATTGTGTGTGTGTGGATTTCTGGCTGACAGCCAGATAAAAAGATTTTCTTTAATTTCTCTCAACATAAGAGGATTTGAGATGGGACTAAGGAGGGTAGGGGTGGAGAGGAGGAAAGTTTAGTGAAATCTGAACCTTTTCATTAAAACAAGTTCAAAGGTATATGCCTCATCTTTCTCAATGTTTGAAGCAGAAAAGACCAACTCACAATAAGAAACAAAGAGACTCAGGATTTTCATTTTTAATGCTGGTTCATATTTATTCAACAAATTTATCGATGGCCCAGTATTTGACCAGTACTGGGCAAAAAGTGATATGTGGATAAATGAAAATAATCTTCGAATTCCAGAAGCTTCCAGTCTAATCTGGAAGACTGACCCTAAAATACATTATAATACAGGATTTTTAAAAAATGGTAACATGATAGCATAAAATAGTAATGACAAAATATTACTCAAGAACTTACTACTTGACTCCTAATGCTTTACATGTTATTGATTTATTTCATTCCCACACCAACCCATGGGGTACATATTTGCAGGTAAGGAAATTGAGGCAAAGTAGAAGAGCCTGAGAGTGGCAGAGCTAAAGTTTGACCCTGGGTTTCACCAACAGTCTTTGTGATTGTGACTTCTTTCTCTGTGAATCATTTTCCCCATCCAAGAGCAGGGCTGATGTACCTCGAAACAGTGATACCAGGGTTTGAATGCTGTGTGACCCATGAAGCTGTGTCCAGCCTGGAATATAGTAAGATGGTGTTAATGTATTCATTTTAGAGGGTGAGGTGACATCTCCAAGATCACTAACAAGAGGCCGTGCAGGGGCTCAGACCTGGTTCTACAGCCTCCAGGCATCTTGCTCTTCCTACACTCCATGATGCTTCTCCTGGGCTCTTCCTAGGAAGGGGAACTTAGTGCAGCCTATTCTGGAGGAGCAGTCAGGGTGTGCAGTAGGAACAAGATGGAATTTGTTCTTTAACCGGTAGGATTCTCCTAAGATGCTCCATAACATCTCCTCTCAGAGGCTGCAGCCTCAGTGCACCCCATCATCACTGCAAAGGTTCCTCTCATCACTGCAAAGTCTCTATGGGAAGAACATCAGATGTTAAGTCAGCTGAGCTAGGCTTCTGTCTCCATTCCCTTGCTCAACAGATATTCACTGGGTACTTACTATGTGCTGGGCTCTATTCCAACAGCTGAGGGTACCATGGTGTACAGGCCCTGGCCTTCAAAAGGCTTCTGTTTCAGTACAGTAGCTGCTGTCCATGTGTCCTTCCATATGTAACTCAACCTCTCTGGGCAGCAGTTCTCCCAATTAGGAAATGGGAGTAGTAGTACCTGCCTCATAGCGTTACAAAAGGGCCAAAGTTAGATAGTGGATGTAATGTGCTTAGCCAAGATCTGGTGTATTATGAGGGGTCGAGGACTCTTAGTCTATTGCTTCCCTAGCTGCCGCACACTAGAAATGAATGCAACTGACCTGGTACTGCTGCTGCAGCTGCTCTCTGCATCCTTAGGAGAGGTAAACTCTATTTGTTTGATGTTGTATACATTTTATGGATTATCCCAAGTCCATTTGGCCAGCATGGGTTAAAGCAATGAACTGGTTCTCCGTGTTCCTCTATTTTATATACATTATGACTCTGTATATGGAACCATAAAACTCAAGACAGATTTATACATAAGCCGCACTGCATATTTTCGTGGAAATGTTTTGCTAGGCACCTGTAATACACTGATCTATGTTAGCAGTTTTCTAAAGTTTATTTCTCATAGATCTCTCTTAAATTGCATGTGAAGTGACATTTTATGGCTTAACTTTTGTTTTCATGACACAGCCCCAATTTGCATCTCTGCTGTACCCTTCAGGACTCCCAAGCAGTGGAATCTTCTTGCCCTTGATGCATTTCTTCAAGAAGCTATCACAAAAGACCCCAGTTTGGCTCCCTTCCTGAAGAAGCCAATCCATCTGTGACTGTCTTGTGGAAATGCACTTGAATTATTCAAATCCCATATCCGGCTTGCTTATGGGGTATCGATGCAAAGAAACAGAGCGGTCTCATTCTTTGTGTGGCCAGAGCCCTTGACTTGACAACAACCATGAAATCACGTTGCTCCTCTCCCAAATGGTTTTCTTTGCCTGGGGTTGACTCAGACTTGCCAACTTGCAATTCTATAGAAACAGCATGGAAAGGAAAGAAATGCACATTCCCCAAGTGCCTGGTGTAAGCCAGACTCTATGAAACACTTTGCAGATCCATAATCTTGCTAAAGACCCACACATTTGATGATACTGACCTTAGTAAAGGAAACAGTTGCAAGAAGATTAAGCAAATTGACCAAGGTCATGCAGCCGATGAGTGGTGTAGCCATTGAACCCAACCCACCAGCATCCAAGGCTCACAGAGGGATTTCAAGTGGGCAGAGGGCAGCTTTGCCATCTCCTCCCTAGCTATGGGATTCATTCATTTGAACACTCATTGAACAAACATTTATCTATGAAGTGCGTCTGATGTGGTAGGCACTCTGCAAGGTGCTGCATTTAAACTAGCCACAGTGGTTTTTGAGTTCCAAAAGGATTGCCTCCTGTGAGGCCACGACAAATGAGTGTTCTGTAAGAAAACAGTGACCCACATCGAAGTGACAGTTCCCTTCCTGTGTTCCCGGTTGTCCCACATAGTGAGTGGCTGCACACACAGAGGCGGCACTCCCTGGGCGTTTCAGAATGAATCAATGAATGGACGCATTTACAACACTCCTGAAGAATATACTGTGCATGCTTGTTTGCGTATCTGTGTTCTGCACAGGCCAATGCTGTGTCCTGTCACATGTGTATCCACGGCACTGGGCATAAACCAGAGGCTTCATGAGTGAGCGCACAAGTGAAAGGAGGGTCACCCTTAGGCTAATTTGGGCACAATTAGAAATAATTTAGTAGATGTAGCCAGAGTAGAAACTAGGGTGAAGAAGATGAGGTGCTAGCTTCAGGCATAATATTTAAGGGGACACAAAAGCTTAGTAATCAAGATGAAAAGTATTTTAATGTAATATTTTAACTAATCAAGGTGGGATCCAACAGAGGGGAAATTAGGGTAAGGCAACAAGGTATGTCATCCAGTCACAGAGCCAGATCTTGTTTTTACTTAAATTTTTGACTTTTTTTTATTGGTTTTACTTTCTTGTTGGTTTTGATTTTTATTGGTGCATTGTAGTTATATGTCAATAGATGGTCAAAGTGATACAAACATACATGCACATAGCACTTCCTGTATTTCTGTCCACATCACACCCTCCCCCCTCCCTCCCCATACATGTTAGTGAGGTTGGTGTGATACCTTCACGTATGGGCATAACATATTTGAACTGTTCCCTTCCTCAGTCTTCCTTTCTCCCCTCCCCACCTTCCATCCTCTATCCCCTTCCACTACTCTACTGTTCTCTCTCTTCATTTCTTTGAAATCTCTTTTGTTTCCTATTTTCTCTCTAACGTCTACATATGAGAGAAAACATGACCCTTGACTTTCTGAGATTTGAATGATCTCACTTAGCATAATCTTTCTTTCCATCTATTTCCCTGAAATGACATTACTTCTTTATGACTGAGTAAAATTGCATAATGCATCACATTTCCTTTATTCATTCATCTGTTGAGGGACACCTAGGCTGGTTCCATAATTTGGCTATTGTGAGCAGTGCTTCTGTAAACATGGGTATGCATGTATCATTATAGTATATTGACTTTAATTCTTTGGGAAAGATTCCAAGGAGTGGTATAATTGGGTCATATGGTGGTTCCATTCCTAGTCTTCTGAGGAACTTCCATACTAATCTCTATAGTAATTGTACCAATTTACAATCCTACCAACCGTATATAAGGACTCCTATTTCCCCGCATCCTGGCCAGCATTTATTATTGTTTGTATCTTGATGAATGCCATTCTAACTGCAGTTTGATGAATCTCTGTGTAATTTTGATTTGCATTTCCCTGATTGCTAGTGGTGAACATTTTTTCATATTTGTTGGTCATTTGTATTTCTTCTTGATTTTTTTAAATATTGCATGAAAATATTATCTTGATCACTGAGACATTGACAACGCCTAAAATTTTGCAGCCAAGGTAAATGCCTGACTTCCCTTACCCTAGTCATGGTTCTGTAAGACCAAAAGCAAGAATTAAAATTATTTGATGTTAGATAATATGAAATGTGCTTTACATAAAACAATTCATGGAAAGCCCTCAAAAGCCTCTCATCAGGAAGATGTGGTTATTTTCTGTTTTACTGATAAGGTGCCTGAGATGTGAGGAGGCAAACTTGCCCTCCTGGAGTATCACAAATGGTCACAGTTGTGCCTCAGATAGGGGTCTCTCAGCCCCCAACAGGTGCTGCCCAGAACCTGGTCCTTCAGGGCCCACATCCAGCTGCCTGCAGCCAGAAGCAGCTTCCTGCATTTAACCCAGGCTGCTGCACAAACACCATCGAATTCCAAGATTACAGACATTATAAGAAGTAGCACACTTTTATGTACTGGGTCCCTGCTGCCACCAAGATGGCAGTAATTCTATGATGCAAACAATTGTAAGACATGTCCTCAAAAGGTTGGGGAGATTCTACTCAAGGTTATACCACATTGATGGGCATGAAAGGATTTGGGAATTATGCATCTCTCTAAATAGCCAGAAGTCTATCCACCACCCCCAGCCCATCAAAAGCTGATGTGATTTCTGCAATGACATGAACTTCAAGCTAGCAGAAAGGCAAAGAATACTGAGAAAGGAGGCTGCTTCATTTGTCTTCTGGAGAAATTTCCCTAAGGTTGCCATATCCATTGTCTAATTTTATTATTCTTGGATATATTAAGAATTCTTATCTACTTACAAAATATTTGGAGCCATGGATTGAGGAAGGAAAGGCTGATACCGCCCAGCTGACATAGGATGCTGAGTCTCTTGCCCTTAGCAGCCTCCATTTGAAGTAAATCTGTAATGAACCACAGAGACTCCCTAGCTGACACTCAGAATCCAAAGTGTAGTCCTAGGTTTCTTATCTAAGACGAGCTTTCCATATTATTCCACATCCAGCTGGTCTGCTCACTCCACCAAGCAACAATGAGCATACCTAATTAATTGCATCCCAAAATATTGCTTTAAAATTCACATAGATTTGAAATATACACATGGATGCATTGATTCAGGTCAAGCATTCTAGGCCATGATCACAGCTGAGTGTGTCTGCTCATCATTTGCTTTTTAAAAATGTATCTATCAAGCACAGACACAAGTCTGCCCTATGGTGTGACAATAAGCCCACCAGTATTAGACCTGAATGATTTGCTTGCAATTCTCCTTCTTCTATTTTTTATCCAAATCCCAAATCAGATGTAGTAAAGTGTAAAATATCCTATCTGCTGGTGTTCAGTACTATTGAACAATTAACACGGAGAGGCATAGTCTAGAGCCTGACTGCCTAGGTTTGAACCCAGCTCTACCTCAGTTTCTTCACTTATAAAGTGAGGATAATAATAGCACTTCCCTCTTAAGGGTGGTATGAGGATTTAATAAGCTTATATTTGCAATGCGCTTAGAATATCACACAGCACCCAGTACCTAAGAGCAGCTGGCATTTATAAACATGATAGCCCCAGCTCCAGATTTCTATGCTCAGATGGTCATCAGAGCTTGGTTCATTCACCCCAGGGGCACCAGCCTGCTGTACTGAGCCTGTGATCTAAGCGCATTCCCTTCTCCTGCTCTGCTCTATCTCCACCTCCTTCAACATTGGATGGACACAGTTATCACCCTGAAAGTGCTTCCTACATATGTATCAGTAGTGAACAAGCCTGCAAGGCAAACAGATTCTAGAATTTTTAAAAAATGTTCTACAAGCTCGCTCATCTCCTCTGGGCTCCCATTCAAATCTGTGTATATTTCCATTATTGTTCTCACCATGTGGCATGTTGTGGATTTTTTATGGTTTGGGATCCCCTGATGGACAGCAATGGGCCCTTGTCATATTCTTCCTTGCACACTCAGGACATAACGTCTTGTGTCTAGTGCACAGCAGGAACTTTTTAAGTTTGTGTTAAATCGGGTCATGGCCACTGCCTGCCTCTGTAGAACTGTAGCATGTCCAGGTTGTTACTGGTCTTCTCTCTGCCCATTCTCAAGGATCCTCTCCCTCCTTTGTATCCTCACTGGTCAAATTTCTAGAGCAGCAGCTGCCTCATGGAGCTGTGAGAGGAAGCAGGGATCCAGGGACCAGCTGTTTGCATAGATGCCCCCTCAAGCAACATCTAATCCTTCCCAGAGAGAATGCCATTCTTGAGATCTGCCCCCAAGAGTGTTTCCAAGGGAATCCAAGAAGCCTCAGATCACTTTGGAAATATCTTAGGTAATAAAACTAATGCATCTCATTCATGAAAATGGCAATCACCCTTTATTTAGAATCTTTACATCTCAGAGATAATGAGCCTTTATGTCAGTGAACTCTGCAAAAGAAAGAAGCCCACTTTTTAATCTGTCAGAGAAATGAGGAGGAGAAAGAGTGGAAATGAAGCTATGAGAAGTTATCAGAGCCTTGGGAGAAGAAATCTCTCTTCTGCTCTCAATGTGTTTTGAATGTAGCTGGATCTTCAGGAACTTTGGAGTTGGGGAAATTGGATCTGAGAGAACAAAGGGGATTGTATTTGTTGTTCATTGCTGTATAAAATTATGCTGAAGCTCAGGGGCCTAAAACAATGAATATTTATCATCACATAGTTTCTGTGGTTCAGAAATTTGAAAGCAACTTAACTGGGGCTCCGGCTCAGGGTTTCTCAGGTGGGTGCAGTCGGATGTGGGCAGAGGCTGTGGCCATTGACATCTTAACTGAAGGGGCTGTGGCCATGTGATGTCTTGACAAGAGGGGCTGTAGTCGTGTGCCATTTGATTTGGCCTGGAAGACCCACTTTCAAGATGACTCCTGCACATGGCCATTGGTGGGAGGCCTCAATTCTTCATCACGGAATCTTCTCTGCATACTGCTTGAGTACCTGCGTGACAGGCCAGCTAACTTCTCCTGCAAGGAGAGATCTGAGAGAGTAATCAGAGAGAATCTGCAGTGCCTTTCTAATTCAGTCTCTGAAGTCATCTCTGGGTTGGCATCCCAGGGCTATGATAACAGAGTACCAAACTGGTGGCTGGAAAATGACAAAAATTTATTCTCTTAGCGAGGTGTGGTATCACACCCCTATAATCCCAGTACTTGGGAGTCTGAGACAGAAGGATTGCAGGTTCAAGTACAGCCTCAGCAACATAGCATGGCTCTCAGGAACCTAGTGAAACCCTGTTTCAAAACAAAAAATAAAAAGAGGTTGGGAATGTGTCTTGGAGGTAGAATGCCCCTAGGTTTAATCCCCAGTATAAGAAAAGAAAGAAAAAGAGAAAGGAAGGAAGTTATTTTTCTCATACTTCTTAAGTTCTGTGTTGATACTGATTTGGGGGCTTGGGGTAGGACTCTCTGCATCCCAGAATACCCACCATTACTTCTATTTTATTCTACTCATTAGCAGTAAGCCACTAACTTGTGACTTATTTTAAAATAAAATATTTTAAAAATTGTGGATGTGTTTTAAAACTACAATAAAGATGACATTATACTTCCGCTATGGATACCCTTTATGCTTCAGTGTTCTAGTTTCTTGTGAGATCATGCAAATCTGAAAAGAGAAGAACATTGATAGATGGCCCATATTAATTAATGACAACAGATACCTGGAAAAAGCCAAAGTAAATTCTTTTAAAATGGGAACCAATCCTGGAGTAGTGGTGCATGCTTGTCATCCCAGTACTTGGGAAGCTGAAAAAGGAGAATTGCAGCAGAATCACAGCTAACCTCAGCAACTTAGTGAGGCCTTCCACAATTTAGTGAGAACCTTTTTCCAAACAAACAATAAAAAATAGAGCTGAGGGTATAGCTCAGATGTAGAATGCCCTTTGGTTCAATCCCACAGGGGCATTTTACCACAAAAAAGGGAACCAAATTTTCCTTAAAATGAATGAAAATGTTGTAATTAGAATTTTTCAATGAAAAATTTTGAAAAAATATAGTCTACTTAAATTGCAAATAAAAACCAGATTATAGATTTAACTATCCACTGATTCTAAAAGAATGAATGTATGTTTCCCTCTTTAGTAAACTTTTCCAAAAATCACATGATTTCATAACATATTCTTCATTTTAATTTGACTTTCTCAATATAATCATAAAGAAGATTATTTTACAAAGTTCAAGTCCTTTATCAGTATTCTCTTATTTCTTTGATATTCATGTTATTCCCTTCCATAATGCCTTGACTGTTATTTTCCTTGAGGGTTTCCTCTTCTTCAAATAATGCCAAGTAATGTCTCTGCCACACCATCATTTATCAATAATTCTGCAAGTGGATCCTAGCAATTCTTCAACATCACTTTTTTTGAATTCATGGAATCTTCCAGGTTTTGGGGGGAAATTTGAAAACTTACTTGATAATCAATTTACAAAGTATTTTTATAATAAGACTATATTTTGTAAGAGTTGAGAGACCAGTAAAGATGTTGACTAAGATTCTAGTGCTAAGTGGAGACTGATTCTGAATGAGGATTGATTTTCCAAGTAGTCAATTCAGTGATGACTATTTCCATGCTATTGTGAATTTGCTGCTTTCTAAAGCCTCACTACGATGGAGAGTCCAATCACGAAAACCCAGATAATAAGGACTCCTTGACTTTTTTCCTTTCTTTATATGGTTCCATCTCTACCCTACTACAGACATTATTAAGAATATTGCATCTTCCTTAAAGTAATACTGCAAAAAATAATAATAATAGAATTACTTTGAAGAAAAGCATATTGTTTTAGGGAAAGGATGCTGTGTGTGATAAGAAATTGTGATTAAACCTTAATTGTATCACAAACTTCTTTACTTTAGTAAAAGGGCCCATATCATTTCAAGTAACTAGGAAAAGAGCTTGATTCCAAGAAAGCCTCCACACAGGGGAAAGATGACCAGCATCGGATGACTTCATCTTAGCCTTCCCTGTAGCAGAGGTCTGGATTTGTCCTTCAAAAGTTCCATAAAGATTTGAACCAAAGTCAAAGGCAGAAAACATTGTGACAAAAATAAATGAAAGGATATTTGGGGTTTTTTTTAATGTAAAGTTTTCTTCAAAAGTTGTTTATTTAGAGAACTTTCAACTAGAGAAGTTTTCTGAGCCAACTGTTCAGAGCCCAGCCAGAATAAGCAGTGCACCTCTCCTTAAGAGAATGGACCCTTCTCACAGAAACCTATTCCTGTCCTAATCTAGCCTGGAATGTGCTAGAACCTCGGAGTTCCTTGCCATCCTCAAAGCACAGTCTGCCTCAGCTGCTACAGATGTCTCTATCGTTCATTTCTTCTGCAGCTGTGTTTATACCTTCACATCAGCTTATTTCTGGGTGAATTTTGGCTGCTACTTCAAAATATTCAGCCATTCCAACTTTGGAGCATACACAATGGATTCTAGCAATAGACATAGTCACTGTACTTAATTTATCATTGGCAAGTGACTTAAGTCTGCATCTAAGCATTCCCCCTGGCTCAACCTCTGGAAACAAATTCATCTGCAACCCCCACCCTCCTCATTCTTCTGCAACAGTAATGAGTTTTCACTTGTCTCTCATAAATGCATTTGTAAAACCTGAAAGCCAGCTAAATATGGGGGGTCAGGTTATATGGCTCCATACAGTGTTATCCATCTCAGACTAAATGTTTCCATTTTAATTACTTATTGATTTATCGACATGACTTTTACTAAAAGCAGAAATTGTTTAATATGCATGAAAAATAAATGATTAGTTATATATATATATATATATATATATATATATATATATATTTCTCTGTGTAAGTGCACATGTGAGAAGGAGTTTCATGCCAATGGTGCCTTATCTTCTAAAGGGATAGTCCCCCCAAAATAAATCTAGTCACCGAGACTCTTTAAACCTGCACAGAAGGCAGAACACAGTGACTGTCAACTCTAAAACTGTACTCTTTCTGAAAGTATCTGACATGGCAGTGCTCAATCTCTACAGAGCCTAATCTACAGAGCTTAATAGATACACAAGAGGTATTTTGATATTTTGGCAGCTACTGCACACAGGCAGTGAGTTCTTTAGATCTTCAGGTTTTTTCCTTGATAATTGTGTCATGCTATCCATTACCAGTCTCTTGCACCAGAATCAGCCTATCCTCTTGAGCCTGATCCTATTATAACAGCACCTTTGGGGGGGGGGGTTCTCCCCTTTTTAACATGAAATATATTAAATGCAGACAGTAGCTTTAGCAGACCCTGCTGAATATCTACTTAAAAATCTGTTCTCCTCCACCTCTCACTGATGAAGTCATGTTTTTCTCTTAGAAAACATGACTCTATCTTGCTTGAGAGACAAATCCCAAATGGTCTAATGCCACTCTGGGAATCCTGTACCCCTGATAAGGTACTGCTTTAGAGGCAGGCATATAACCTGTTCAAGTCAGGGAAATAAGAAACAGAGTACTATTGGGAAAGGTTTTCTTGTTCATAAGAAGAGAATCAAGGAAAAGAAAGTCCCTTCTCTTCTACTAGTGCTGGCATGTTAAGATGAAATGTCTGGGATTGCTGATAAAGCAAAATCTACAGAGAAGCCAGAGTTCCAGGGGAGTGGGGTCAAGGGCCTGATATAATCTGACTGTTGCCTTCCCTATTTATTGACAGCTTGCTCTATAAGACAATAAACCTCTTTAAATTTAGGCCAGTGGTGTACAGAGTTTTGGCTACTTATGCCAAAGCAATTGAACAAAGTAGCCAAAATAAGAAATCTGTCCATTCTGTCTTTTGCTTGGAAGAAGCTCTGCCCCTTTTTATTTGGTGAATTGGAAGACTAGCTGAGGTTTCTTCAGAATGCAATGAACGACTCCCGAATTTCCCACAAATCTTCTGCATACATCCTGCTATTTATTCTGTCTCCTGGGGCTTGTTTGTGAATCTTTCTTCCCAACACATACACTGGAAGTTCCCATATGGAAAAGCCAGATCTGCACCAGGAACAGTGCCAGGGGTACCATTAAGCAAAAGGTCTACTTGCAAAGAAGATGTAGATGCTTATGCACACTAGCTTCTTGGAGAAGTTGCTGCAGGAGTTAGAGACTGTGACAATGTCATGAATATACATGAAGGTCAAGAAAACTATAAAAATTAATTGCTAGTGTGTGCACACCAAGTTGCACAGGATGGCGAATATAAATGACACTTGAACTGCAGTCACAATGTGGGTGTGGAAATGTGAAGTCCTGGCTTAAGGTGCTGCAGAAAAAGGAGGGAAAGGAACTAAGTCCTTTCCATGCATAGACAAAAGGGACCCTTTGTCATATAGGAAACTGGTCCTCTCCAGGAAAGTAGGATGCTGCCTGGCCGACCAAGGGCCATCACAATCTCTCTATACATGGTCCCATCATTTAACTCTCCAGGATGATAATGGCGCTCCACTTCCAAGCAACCATGGATCTTATGAAATGGACTCAGCTCTATTTCACTTTCTGCTTCTTGACTGGTAAATCCTATGTCTTTTTTTCCCAAGGTCTGTTTCTGTTGCTGCTTTGGCTTCAATATCCATCTGTTTTGTTTAAGCTACCTGGAAGAATAGCCACACTTTTTGAATTATGATTCTGGTATTTTACTTCCATGTTTTAAGCCATCTGGCCTTCTCTCGCAGGTAGTCAGTTTTCTATTGATGACACATCTGTGGTATCTTTCCCATTTTTACTTTCCTCTGTGCTTCTGTAATCCATGGTAATCTCAGACCTAACATATTCAAAACTGAAATTATCAGCTTTCCTGTCCCCAAGATTAGACTTACCACCCAAAGTCAAGAATGTAGGAAAGAGTCCACATTTCTCCCTCTTTGTATCTGTCATTCTATATTATTATAGCCACAAGGAACTATTTATATATAATTGGGATAAGGTTCAGGATTTAACTCCATTACAGAATCTGGTGTTGGAACAGAAATGTCCTTACAACATGGTCATAGGGATCGCATTCTCCTTTTCTACCTCCATCAGGCATGTAATGAATATATGTCAAGTTACTTAGTTTTCCCAGAAAGGCAACAAGCTCAGTGGAAATATCATGAGCCTTGAGATAAACAGAGAGTGTACGCAAAACCTGAGTTGAAACTTCCTAGCTATATAACTGATCTTGAAACTAAAGAAATAGTCAGTACTTAGCTTTGTATTGGGCACTGTGTGGATCCTACTATTGGCCCCTCTTCCAGGTGAAAATCCTGAGGCTTAATGTGACTTGTCCAAGGTCACAGAGTCAAGTTATGGACCCAAGATTCAAACCCAATTCTGCCAGACTCCCAAGCTAGTATATACAACCCTTATACTCTACTTACTTTATTCCCTTGATCCTAAATTTTTATCTATAAAAGGACTTATATAAGATGCTTACTTTCTAGGGTAAATTTTAGGAGTAAATGATACACTAGAAGTAAGACATTTCCAGCCAGGCACGGTGGCACACACTTGTAATCCCAGTACTTAGGAGGCTGAGACCAGAGGATCCAGGTTTGCGGCCAGCCTCAGCTACTTAGTGAGGCCCTTGGCAACTTATTGATACCCTGTTTCAGAATAAAGAATAAAAAATAGGACTGAGGGTGTAGCTTGGATGTTGGAGGTAGAATTCCCCTGGGTTCAATCCCCAGCACCACAAAAAAAAAAAGTAAGACACTTCCCACATTGTATGACACTTCATCTAAATGCCAGGGACCCATTGCTTATTGATGCTATGTGGTGTTAATTCTTAGAATTGAGTTTGGAGCCATTCCTCAGCCAAACCTAGATTTGTACCCTTTTTTTGAAGTTTTCTAGTCTTCTCTTTCATTCTTCCTTTACTTCTTGATTTGCTTCATTTTAGTTACTTGACCATAGGCCAACCTCTTCCTATCAAGCTTTAAGCCCCTCCAGGGCACCTGCCATTCCTTAATATATCTAGTCATCAGCCTGGACCATAATGGGTACTTATCCAATGCCCAATGAATAAATCAATGAATTTTTATGCATCATTTGTTTTTACCCCTTCTACAAGGTAGTGTCTTTTAATCTACAATGCTCTATCCTTGGCAGGAAAGTACTGCATTACATCTTTTGTTCAACAATAAACACATAATTAACCAAAGACTGAAGCCCTGATCTCATGCATTTATGTCTCCACCAGTCAACATTTTTTTAGTTCCTGACTTGTACCAGGTCCTATTGGACATGGAGCCTACAAATGTACATAAAACACAGTTTAACTCTGACTTTAGTAAGTACATGATTTTCTAAGGAAAAAATAAGAATGAAAATAAAATTACTCTATTAGTCACTGAATTCTATAAACGGCACAAAGGTCATTGTAGGTGGGAAGAGGCGATCCAATCTTTGGTGGGGTAAGTGGAGACGAGAAAGACTGGGGCAGTTATGCAAGGTGGCAGAGAGCTAATCAGTAGGTGCCCTTGAGAATGATAACTATGTCTTCCAACCATCTTTGTGTCAGAGAAGTCAGAACAGGTATGTAAAGATCCTTGCTATGTAAAGGAGGAGAGCACTTGCTCTACTATAGAATGTCTCATTGAATTTCTGTGCAAGTTTTGATAATGCATCAAGTCATTCTAGAAAATAATTATCAGTCCTTGAAGAAAATAAGATGCAAGGCTCTTATACTCTGAGTAATAATAACAGCATTCAGCTCCTCATAGCGATTAAACAGCTTTATCCCATATAATTGAGTTAGCACACAGGCCCCCTCAAATATTTGTTTCTTAGGATTGCTGAAGCGACAGAAGAGCCACATTTCCATGAGGGAGGGGGTAGGGGCAAACAGAAATTGATTTACAAGGTATTGATTCTATCTGGATCTTTTATACAATAGAAATTAGTCAGTTAAGACATCAAGAATATATTTCTAAAAGACATAGACTAGTATGAAGATGCAGGCAAGCTGGTCTAGTGGGAAATGCCCTAAATTCAGAACCTAGAGCCAAGAGTCCTGATTTCCAGATTGTCATTAGCTTATTCTGTTGACTTAGAGGTAAATCATCTGTCTCTGTGGGACTTGGATTTTTCTTTCATCTGCTAATATATATTTGTAAAATGATGGAATTCCTGGAGGAATATAAGACGATGATCATAATACCTGCAACACCTACTTCATAAGAGTTTTAAACAAGGTAATTAATTAGACACTAGGAAGATAAAATGCTTCAAGACACTTGCCCTCCTATTTTTAAATCAGTGGTGATAAATATCACCTTAAGGATTTTAGAGTCTGAGAATATACAGATTCTTTCCTCATCCAAATTTGCCCTTGACCAGGAGAAAAATGTTAACCTGAAGAGCAGGTGTTACATTGCATTTTTATTAGATAATTAGCTGGTTAGAAACGCCAGAAATCTAACCTCCGGTGAACCAGAGTGAAAAATAAAATTAAGAAGTTATAAATAATGGAAATTTTCCAGTAGCACCGAGATAATGATGAATAATCATAATAATCTCTAATACTGGTATAACTTGACAGATATGCTTTCACAATCGATCATGTACACACACACACGACATTATTTGACAAAGTAATGGAGATAACTCATATTTTTAAAGCCACATTTTATAGTAGGAAGGACAAATGCTTTGCAATAAAAAAGGTTTGCATTCAAATCCTGACTGGTGTCAGTTATGTGATCTTAGACACCTTATTTCAAGACTCCAAGTTGCAATTTCTAGTCATCAGAGGAATGGATGTAGCCTTTTGCACCCAACATTATAAGGCAATCATAAAAATACAACCAGATCCGGCATGGTGGGTGGCCCGTGCTTGTAATCCCAGTACCTGGGAGGCTGAGACAAGAGGACTACAAGTTTGAGATCAGCCTCAGCAACTTAGTGAGACTCTCAGCAACCTAGTGAGATGCAGTTTTAAAACAAAAAATGATAAAAATAAAAAGGGTTGTGTGAGGTATATCTCCAAAGTAGAATACCCCAAGGTTCAATACCTAGTAACATAAAAAACGGAGGGAGGAAGGAAGGGAGGGAGGAAGAGAGGGAAGGGAAATGTTAGTCCTCTCCTCACTTCCCACTATAGCAGGTAGAGGAATGCCCTACTTTTTTATCAGGTGTCATGACAATGCTAAAAGACAAGTCTCATATTTTCTGGAAATTCAACTTGCAAAGGAAAGCCATGCAAAGGCCTGCTAGCCTGATTCTGCTGCCAGGGCCTCTTCCTCTGAGATTTGGTGTGAAGACTCAGAGCTTAAACAGCACTAACCTCAATTTTTTCACTGACAGACTCTCCTGAGGGGTGTGTGTGTGTGTGTGTGTGTGTGTGTGTGTGTGTGTGTGTGTTGTATGTGTGTGTTGTGTGTGTGTGTGTTCTTAGCTCAAATCACTATATTTGCATTGTTTCTTCTGGCATTATAAATGTTCATACAGCATTTTGCTTTTAGCCCTTGCCTCTGGCCTCACCTTCCCCTTCCCTCCTCCACTCCCCTTTATGTCCAACCAAGTGATTTTTTTCCTAAGTATAACCTTTCAATGGGAGGAAGTAAGTACATATAGCAAGAAATAAAATATAAGGGCAGCTCCTTTCTTTCCCACATCTGAAGAATGACCACCTATGGGGAGAATTTCCTATTCCCACTCCTATCAAATGCCATCCCCCCAATTGTCTGAATTCTTCCTGCCACAGTAGTTTCCCAACATTCATTAGTGCATGTTATACACAATCACTTTTTTACATTTCTATTTTCCTTGCACACTGGAAGATCCTTGGCCAAGGTATCCAAAGCCCTTGGCATGGGCACTTGCATATGTTAAGTAGTGAATGAATAAATATAGCTGTGTCTTTCTCTCGACTCTGAGTGTTTTACTACCTAGCAGGGATAAGGGTAGACAGGATACCAGGGCATTTCCCTAAAGGTTGGCATGGAGAAGACCTCGGGTATCCACAGTGCCCTGTCCCTGTGCCACCCTACTTCTGCCCTTAAACTGATCGGCAATGAATGTCAGCAAACCATGAGTTCTGGTTGCAACCTGACTTCCTTGCAGGACCACTTGGCCTAGTTGTCTGGTCCTGGAATCTTTTTCAAAATCCTTGACATAGAGCATCTCATGAAATTTACAAAGGGGTCATGGGTCTTGGAAAGAAGGATCCCAGGAGGAGTGATGGTATTTTTCCTAGACAGCATGTTTACATTGGCCAGCAAGAATGACAGGTGAGAAATAGAGAAACAACCAGCTTTTTGGTCAATTCATCAAAGACTGTAGTAGTCCTACTTATGTTTACTTCACACAGTCTCTTCCAAGTCGATGGGTAGAAGATGTATGTTGAAACATAAACCTTCCCTGAACAGTGTTTTGACGCTGGCTGGGGATCTAACTCTCTATATCTTACTTAATGTTTTCCTTTCTTCTCCTTCTCTGTTCCCTCATCCTCTCAGTTAGTTGTTTGTTTGTTTCTTTATTTTGTACTAGTGATTGAATCTATCTCTGTACTACACCCCCAGCCTTTTTATTTTTATTTTGAAACAGGGTCTCGCTAAGTTGCTGAGGCTGACCTCAAACCTATTCTTCTCCTGTCTCAGCCTCAAGCACTGGGATTACAGCTATGCATCACTGCGCCTGGCTATCTTCTTGGGTCTTAATCACCACCACCACCACCATCATCATCAGTACCACCCTATGCCTTTCTTCATCCTCTTCCTTCCATTCCTCTTCTATGGCTAATTCTTACTGGTCCTTCTAACTTGAATGTCCCCTCTGACAACCTTCTTCACAGCCCTCTTCTGAGGTCCAGTAGCATCTGTCTATTATACCCTTGTGACACTTAGTGCATGCATTGCCCATGCAATTAGTTAAGTGGCTGAATCTTTATCTAATTCAAAGGTAGTTGTTATACATCAGGATTTTTTAAATAAAACATGTGAGGCACTTAGAGCACTGCCTACAAGTAGTAAAACTCAAAAACTGCTAGGAATTGGCGGTGTTGATATTCACCCCTCCCACTGCCACATGCCCTGGCACCTAGAAGGTAAAATGTGAGTGTTCCATTGATCACATTGAAAGATGCAGAAAACAAAAACCTCTCACAGACATCTAATTTTATCTTGCTTTGTGCTATCTGGCTTTGAGTTGCCTGTGCTCAGTTCGCAGAAAGCCGAGCAGAGGCAGAAAGCCCAAAGAAAGAGAAAAAGGGGGCCTTGTCATGGGGTTCTTTTGCTTATAAATTTCTCCAGTAAATTCTGCCTTGGTATGACACTGGGATGGGCCATTTCTCCCAGGCCCCATCAGTGATAATCATTGAAAACGAGTTTTATTGTCCCCTTCTAACAGTTGAGGTATCTGGAATTCAGATAATGCAAGCAGTTTGCTAAAGGCCTCACAGCAAGTGGAGAAACAAAGGTTCAGGCCGAGCTCTTCTGTACCAAAACCTTATAGCCTCTGCTGTCTGCCTCACAGGGCAGATCCCACTCCTCGTAGGGACTGGAGATCACACACTGCCACTGGAAAGGGTCCCCTCAAGGTCCTCGCCAGCCCAGGTGCATACACTCTGCTGGTCTCTCTGAACCTGGAGACAAAGAGGAAGTGAAAGATCAGTGACCCAACTTTATTATGATCAGGTGGACAGGGTGAAGTTTCCCCTTCTTCTAAGTAATTACCATTGTATAGATGATGTGTTTCATGGGCATGGACTGAGAATCCCAGGAAGGAGGCAGCTCCACGCCGAGCATTCATTCCCTTCCTGTTGGCCCACGAAGACTTGGAAAGAGCTACATGCAGTTTCACTTTATGAATTGAAGTCTTGGATAATCTCTAAATCATTCTCATGCATCATATGCCACTTTTCAAAGGGAAAGAATATGCATTAAAAAGATTTGTTCAATCTTAAACCTGCCTCTGAGCACCCAGGATCAATGTGGAGGCTGATTAAGTTGTGCTCTATGGATTTCTGCAGTCAAGTTCATCAAGGCGCCCATTCCTCTTCCCCTAATGATGCTGAACCCGGAGCTCTTCTCTGAAGTGCTTTAATTTTCACTCGGACATTGCGGGAAGACAGTGACTTAATGAACTGCAAATAGGAAAAGAAAGTTTCATAAATCATCTTCCTATCCTTTTCCGTGGTCTTCCCCTCGCTATTCTTTTCCTCATTACGGTGTCTCCAGTGGCTTTTCTGCTCTCGGAGGTGGAAATTAAATTATAAACCACATTTTCAGCAATGTAACACACCAATAAAAACATAAAATCATCAGGATAAATAACAAAGATAAATTAATGTCAACATGGCACAATATTATCTTACCCTATGTTCCAATAAATTTCCCCCAGCTGGTTCTAGTTGGATCTCTTAGAAGATGATTGTCTTCTAATAATATGTATACATATTGCAGAACTACTGTCTATCAATGCAGATTTTACAAAGCCAACTTCCAGGAAGAGAAGACTCTGCAGCATTCTTTTTATATTCTCTGGCAGACAGTCGTGCCTCTCAAAATGATAAGATAATGAGTCTGTGGTTTGAACACAGCTCTGCGTTTGAAAGGTAGCATTGAAAATTAAAGTGAAGTATTAATTAAAGATTAATCAAAAGTGCTAGACCTCTAGTAAGTTCAGTGCTTTTTGCTTAATTCTGAATGGCCCACTTTGAAAGAGTATTTCAACTTAACTAGAATTTTAATCAGCTGACTAGAAGTGGAGGAACAAGAGAGAACGAGAAAGAAAGAGAAATGGTCCTGAGGGTGAATACTTAAAAATGCATCAAAGGCTGTTGGAAAATAAGCTCTTAATCTGAGCCATGTTAGAAGGAGAGAATGCTAAGTGGAGCACAGGGTAGTTTGGTTTCTTCTGGCCTCCACAGTGGTGGCATTACTGAGATACACCTGGGAGATTAGTGACTCAGTATTCCTTCAGTACAAGATACTCTTACTAATGCTCGAAGCAGAAGCTTGATACCTAAAGGACTTGAGGATCATCCCCCAGCAGAGGCACCAAGGGAGGAATACAGAAATCTACACCTGTGTTTGGCTCCAGAGTGCCTCTCAAAATCCAGCACCTTTCCTTGCTAGAAAGGTGGACTGCATCCATTCTAGAAGCTGCCAAGGGGCTGGTGTTCTTTGCCCCTCTCTCTCACAGAATCTTGGATCTCAGGACTGAAAGGGTTCACAGAATCAGCCAGCCTTACTTCCCTGCCTCCTACACAACTGTATAGGAGACCAGTGTGGCTTGACTGTCCCCAGCAACAGGAAACTTATTTCTCACTAAGATTATTCATTCTATTATTGCCTAGTTCATGCTGTGTGCTCTTTTTTCTGCTATTCAAAGTTTCTTTCCAGTAATATGATCCTTATCTCCAGTCTCTGGAAACTAAACACAGATGTAAACTCACTCTTTCACAAGCTAGTCTTGCTGATACT
Source organism: Graphiurus murinus (assembly GCA_004027655.1). NCBI lineage: Eukaryota > Metazoa > Chordata > Mammalia > Rodentia > Gliridae > Graphiurus > Graphiurus murinus. The sequence continues at coordinate 27,959 of PVLC010012667.1, forward strand.
TAAAGACAGCCAGCATATCACTCTTGGGTTTTCTTCAGGTAACTAAATCCTCAGTGGTTGAGTCTGAGAGGTAGAAACAGTGGATATGGAGAGCCAACAGTGTGACCAAAATACGGAGTGTGTGGGGCAGCCTTGAACGACAAATGTCCAGTAGAGTGAGACAAACACATGTCACCATCCTTTTCGCCAATGTCAGTCAAATCTCTGTTTCTTGGCTCTCTCCTCTCTTTCGGAGGTAAAGAAAGGAGAGAGGTGGTATGCTGGTCTCTGCTGAAACGAAGCAAAAGCTTTCTATCCTTGGAACCTGGGGCCCAGCCCACTAGCTCAGGCTTGGGGGGGGGGGGAAGTCATTTAATGAGGCGAGTTCATGAAACCATTCAAAAATTGCAACTTATTCACATAAACTGGTTATAAACACTTCATGAATAACAGGAGCTACAAAACATGGAAGCATAGAATTTTAGGGCTGGAATTCATCTCAGAAATGGTTTCTTTAAACACACCATAATTTTTCTAAATCAGGAGCATGAAAGACAGAGACAAAAAAGCATCCCAGTATTACTATACATGAATCTTATGCTTTTCTTTTTTTTTTTTTTTTTTTTGGTACTAAGAATTAAACCCGAGGACATTCTACCTCTCAACTACAAACTACCCTCTCATCCTTTTTTATTTTTCATTTTGAAACAAGGTCTCACTAAATTGCTGAGGGTGGCCTTGAACCTGCAATCCTCCTGTCTCAGCCTTCCAAGTACCAGGATTACAAGCATGTGCCACCACACCTGGCAAATTCTGTGCATTCTTAAGAAGTTGTTGTAGGAACCCCAGTCTGCTCCTCACTCTCAGTCACTGGTGGTGTGTAAATCCTCTTTATGTCTACATTGGTTCATTGTCCCTTTGTGTTAGGTCACTTCCCAACAGTGTGACAGAGTCCCAGTGACCTTCTCTTCTAGGAAAGAACAAAGGCTTAAAAGACAGTCTAGCCTGGATGCCAATTCCATCTGACCAAGGCCTTAAACAAGCCACTCACTGCTCTGGACCAGAGTTTTCCAGTTTGTAACCAGTGGGGAGCTAATTACCACTGCCTTACTGGAATAATATGAGAATTAAAGTGCTACCGCCTGGCACAGAGTAGGCACCTAAATAATTGCCAGTTGTCCGTGTCTTCCCTTGCACTTTGTGGTCCTTCTGCTTACTGAAGGGTACATAGCTTTTCAATCATGCACCTCCCTGTTGACGCCTTTTCCTAAGTAAACCATCCTGGACCTATACCTCCCCACCTATTTAGACTCCCTCCAAATAAATCCCAGCAAGAAAACAAACATGAAAGAACCATTAAATTTTTGAGAAAAGCAAACATAGAAAGCAAAAGTATCGTTTCATCCTTCCAAGCGGGCAGTTTCATAGCTAAATATGCTTTGTTCTTGAAACAACCAAGCACAGCTTTAGGCGGAACTCCTCACTGTGCCTCTGTTTGCATGGAGCCCTCTTTGCAAGATGTCACAGGAGGCATCCTTGGAAGCCCATTGAACACAACCTCGGCACCTCTGCTCTCAGCCCCTTGCTGTCCGGTCCCTGTATCAGCTTTGACAATCCATGTGTGTACTGAGTCTTTGCAGTCACAGAAGCTACAGACTTGGCAAAGATTCCAACATCTTTAAAAATCACAGGAGGGAAGCAGAGATGCTGTAGTGGGCCACTCAGAGGATTCTGAACACATCCATTGGGGGTAAGGGGGGTGCCCTGTGAGCTGTTCCCCAAAGGCATAGACTGGTGAGCAGATTTTGTAAATGACCAAAGAGGAGATATTTTAGGTTTTGCAGGGCACGTATGGCTGTTATATGTCGTTGTTTGTTTTCATTTTGCCCCTTAAAAACACAACAATAGTTCTTGAGGAGAAACACACATAGGCAGGAGTGACTTACAGGACAAAAGTGATAACTGGATATATTCAGGCAGTAAAACTCCTTGCCTATGAAACATCAAAATAGCCAACATTTACTGAATACTTACTATGGGCCCTACAGTATTTTAGGCACTAAATAGACGTTAATTCTTTATGCACTATCATAAGCACTTTATAGATGTTAACAATAATAATTATTTCATTATTATTATTCACATATAATAAATGAGAGAAAAAGAGGCAAAATAGATTCCATGGCTCAACATACTTATTCACCCTAGTAAATCTTTGAAAGATTTATTTCATGAACAAAGTGTGCTTGGTTATGAAACTGCCTGCTTGGAAAGATGAAAGATAGTTTTGCTTTCTATGTTCGTTTTTCTCGAAACTCTGATTGCTTTTGGAGTGTCTTGGGTTAGCTTTTATTTCATAGTTGTTTCCTTGGTGGGACTTATCTGAAGGGAGTCTAAGTAGTTGTGGAAGTAAAAGTACAGGATGCTTTAGTTTGACTATAAAAAGTCCTAGGAATTCACTCATTCAATAAATACTTTATAGTATCCAGCCAATGGCAACACCTGTGTGGGACACCAAGAGCAGCAACGTCAATGTATTAGGGTCCCTGACCTCATAGAATTCAGGGTCGAATGAGGAAGAGAAATGTGGACACTGAGAAATGGAATGCAGCTTAGCAGGGGCTTTTATAAAGTTTTATCCAGAGGAGTGGTGAGAATGGGCAGCCAGACTAGCTTGGATGTGAGGGGATTTCAAATGAGAGAAGGCCCAGCGTGGAGGGACGCTCTGTGTAATCCCCAGGGAAACCACTGACCCTGGGTGCTCTCTCCAGCCACCAGCTAACCCCAGCTACTCCCTAGTCACAAGGGGCTGTGTTAGTTTAATGCAGCACCAGACACAGTAACAGAAGAACCCCACAACTTCAGCGACATTTTACAATAGAAATCTATTCCTTGTCCACTTGAAGTCCAGAAAGCACAGATGGAGATCCCTATAGGAGAAACTCTTGTATTTATAGATGTTGGGCCAATGGAGTCTCTGCTGTGTTCCATGTATGATTTCCAAGTCTGCCCAGGGTATTCTGCCAGCACACAGGAGGAGAGAACATGAAGGGGAGAGCTGCATGAGGCCAGGTTTGGAAGCGGTAGACATTATTCCCAACCACATCTATTAGCAGCTATCACATGGCCACATCTGAATGTCAGGAATTCCAGGAAATGCAGGTAGCTGTGTACACAGAAGGAAGTGGACTTGGTGAGCAAGTAGCCAAGCTCTGCCAGAAGACCTGCCCAACACCAGGTTTCTTGCAGCCCATAGTATGGGTCAGCCCTACATCCAAATGGGAGTAATAATTACCTGCCATCAAAAGGTTAATCATCTATTTTTACCTAAACAGCAATGTGCTAGCAAAAGAAATACACAGATGTTGTGTGTGTGTTGTTGGCTGGTGAAAAGTATTGTACATGGTTTACCAAACTATGCCCCTAGAGCTCTAGTCCTGTGAGATTTTTCTATCCAGAAAGGGTTCCTTGGGGAAGAAAAATTTGGAAGATGTATATACTATCTTATTCCATCAATTCCAAGACCAATAACTTTTTCACATTTTGACATCTTTGAAATCACTTTACACAAAATACTATATATATAGTATTAAATTATATATATATATACATATATATATATATAGTGTGTGTGTGTTTTTCTCTCCTAGTGGTATATAGTATGCATAATTACATGCAAATTAGATGCTTTGAAAAGTCCTGCAGATTAAAATTAAAAGGAGGGATGTGGTGATGTAGGCTGTTTAACCAGTGTTCCCCAGAGGTATGAACATAATTTTTAAAGTCATTGCTAATATCCAGTAGATTGAATGTTCCATGGCATTCTCCATGTCAAAACTGGTTAAAAAAATATGTAAAAACAATGAAAGCTTTGGGATCAAAGCAATTTGGCTTAGCTGTCGCCTGGGTTGAGTTTTACTCAAAAGGCCTTAGGAAGAAGGTAAAACCTTGAGCAGGTAAATTGGTGAGGGTCCTGGAATGAATTGATTACAGGAGTTAGAAGAACTTGAGAAGAGTTTGGTGTAGGGACTGTTTACAAAAGTGTGCACAGGGTACAGAGAAGCCAGGGGAACAGTGCGGTGACCAGCTCTGTCTGCCACTGCCCTGGGCCCTGAAGGGCCAGGTAGAGAGGGCTGGCTGGACAGGAGCTGCAAGCTCAGGTGAGAGACACAGCCATCCAATGAGACGCTGGCTGGGAGGGGGCAGTGGAATCAGTATGCTGACCACTTGCTTCTTCCTTACTCCGGTCTTCTGTCCTGGCTCCTCATTAGCCAAACCCAACCAGAAACCAGAGAGTGAGGGATCCAGTGCTGACCCCCAGCTTGGCCTCCCAAGCAGAGGCAGGGTTGAAAGGGTGAGGCAGGACTAAAGGACGAAGCTGAGCAGCCAGCAAATGCCAACTGTGAGCGTGTGCAGAAATTCAATGGAGTACAATTAAATCTACCCAGGGAAAGTCTGGTCACCTCCTAAAACTCACATACCAATAATTGGGATACACAGAGCAGGAATGATTGTCACATTTTCCCCATGAAGGACGACTTCATGTTGAGGTTGGAAAAGTCAACCCCTCACTGATGATGTCCCAGAAGGATCACCCCCATTAAAGGACCGTGCCCTGAGTCATTTTATGCTATACTTTCAGAAGAAAGCACCTTCACTTCTTCTATACTTGTATAGCACTTTTTAATTCCTATCTGGTATACAGAAAGGTTATGGAAAATCCATAAGAACTCCTGGCTTTCAGGGAACTGGTCAGACCCCACTTCCCATTCCTTCTGCAGCAAATACTCATTACTGTGCTATTTTGCACAATGCAGAAATGAAATCTGCACAGTTGACTAACAGTAGTACACATATATAGAGTAAAACAACAAGAAAGCACTTTGAAAAATCAAAAATAAAGTGCTGCAAGGCATTCCAGGAAGAAGAGACTGCTTCTGTCTTGGAGTATTTGGGAAGGCAACACAGAAGAACTGGCTTTTATTGGAACCTCAGAAAAGACTGAGATTAAGACAAGCAAAAATGGTAGAAGAATGTGGATAAGATCCTACATCTAAATACAATGCTTCTGCAATTCAGAACAAAATTAATATTTGCAGAAATAATGAAGTTCCATAGGTCCACATGTTGCATGAGAGGCTTGGTTTCCTTGATAAAAGCTAGGATTCTGGAGTCATATTGCCTAGGGGTAAGTTCTGGATCTGACACCCTAGCCTTGAAGCCTTGTGCAAGTTACTTAACCCTCTGTGCTCTGTTACTTCATTTGTAATAGGTAACACAGATAAAACAGATGACGTTAGTGCTTACTTCCTAGGGTTGTACTGAGGATTGCATTGGTTCATACATGTAAAGTGTTGAAAAGAGGGTCTGGCACAGGGTATAATCTGGATTCACAGTTGTAATACTACTGCAAGGATGGTCCCAGAAGAACTGAAAAAAGAAGGAGGAGAAGGAGAAGGAGGAAGAGAGGGAGACAGAATCAAAAACTAATTAAACCTCATTTTCCGGCCCAATCTCTCATAATCTTCAGCATTGTTTATGCATCCTTTCACCCTGTTCTCTTCCTTTGCACATAGACACCAACCACAGACAACTGCAGCAAGTCCCTGAAGGAACTGATAAAGCATTGCTTTTGGCAGGCCTAATGTTGCCCAGTTTTGTTTCAATTAGATTATATTAGAAGACTCGCGCTTCCTCTGGCTAGATTCAGCTCTTTCATTTTTCTGTTTTCCACTTATGTTCACAAAATAGCAAGGGAAATGCAACAAAACAGTCCCAAGATTGAACCGACTGTAGAGACAGGAGTGTTTGCACAAGGGAAGAAAGAGCCCTGAAGAATGAGATATTCATTGCATAACGAGTGTGACCAGAGCACAGGGCAGGGGGCAGGGGAACCTCGACGCCTTAAATAAAGGCAGGATCAGTGCCGGTCTGAGCCATATTAGAGCCAGAGGCAAAAAAGGAAAATCAGCAATACTGATGGTGTCTTTATTTCAAATTCTGAAGTTTGACTCATGGTGGATTATTTTTTTCGCATTAAGATTTTGAGAAAACTTTTGATTTTCTGAAAAGAGTGTGCTAAAATATTTATGTTGATTGCTGAATTTTTGCTGCCCCTTTTAAATTTTTCATGGAGACAAGTGCTTCTCTTGCCTTTCCCTAGCCCCAGCCCTGCTGGAGTGCAGGATTCCTGAAGGGACACATTAAAAGAGATGGCTTTGAAGTCAGCGAGCACAGGCTCAAATCCTGGCTCACATCGAGTCTCAGCCACAGCCTGGATCTGTTATCATGAGCGGTTTACTCCCCTTTTAAAAACTTGGTCTCTTTCTCAACCAAAGACTCATGTAACCTAACTCATTTATTCATTCGTCTACTAACAAATATGTATTGAGCACCTACTCTGTGCTTGAGGCCTAGGGGCCATAGCTTTTAACAAGACAGACCAAAGTCTCTGCTCTTTGGACTTTTTTTTTCATCTTAGTTTGGGAGAGCAATGAGCAATAAAGATAGATGTGTGGTCTCATGTAGCACTTACGGTAAACGCTTAGAAGAAAAATAAACCAGGGTGAGTGACAGAGTGGAGGCAGCAGAGGGGAAAGAAGGAGGAGGGATGGGTATGCAGAAGGGTTGTTGAGAATCCTGAGACTGTGCAGCACAGTGCCTGAACATCCTGATGCCTCAGGACATGATCCCTCTGTATGCATGCTAAGCCGAGCAAGGGAAGTTGGGAAAGGCAGGCTGCCTCCCAGGCACTAGGCTGTGAAGCGGAAACTCTGGGATTTGAGACCATTCCGCCCCTGAGTACGTAGATGGTGTTAACGTCCTAGCATCTGTCAAAATCACTTGGGTCCACCCTGAGAACCTGAGGTCTCTGGCCCTGTGGCCTGGAAAAGGCAATTAACTGAAAAGTTCCACCCTCTTCTCCCCCAAAGTATACATGCTGGGCTCCTTCCTATTCTTTACACAAATAACGGAGGAGAAAGACCAGATGTGCAGAAGGGATGAAAGTGAAGGGCAGAACTGGAAAGCAGCCCCTCCGTCATTGGTATCCCAGAGTGAATGTGATTTCTTTCCAGAGCAGTGTCCAACCATGGACAGAAAACACCAGCAGAGCTGTAGCCCACGGCAGGAGCTGGCACGGTGAGCGCTCTGGACAGAGGTGCATCTCCGCCCTCGGCTTCCTGAGGGGGCGCTGGTGCGGTCTGGCCCTTTGCCAGCACTCTGCTGTGACTGACCTGGCATTTCACCAACTCATTTCATGGTGCTTGGGTTTGGCAAAGCAACATGTAAAGAAAGAAATGAAGCCTCCTCTTCTTTGTCTGGACTCTTCATGCCTGTTAAAAACCGAGGGAAACAAAACAAAACAGAAAGGAAAACAAAAGTAAAGAAAATAAAGTGCCTCCCAGGTTAGAAGCAGTGGGCCTGGGAAATAGGTTTAAACATATCTGTTAATAAAACCTCAAGTAGATTGTTAATGAGCAAAAAAGGGTGTGGGAAAGGGTAGTGGGTAAGGCCGTGTCTCCTTAGCCATTGTGAAGGGATTCTAGACATCATTCCATCCAGCATCAGTCTAAGTTCCCCAAATGAACCACAGCCTTTTATGCCTTTGGATCTTTGCACATAATATTTAGACCCTCTGTCAAGTACACACTTCCTTCTCTGGCCAACACCTCTTAGTTCTTCAAAAGTCAGAGCATGAAAGTCTCCAGGAAGAGCTTAGGAGCTCCACCACGTCCAGTGAGATGCCCCTTCTACCTGTCTCTGGCTCACCACCTTTCACATTCTTTGTGCATCTATGTATTGAGTAACTACAGTGTGCCAAGCACTGTTCTGGGTATTAGGAAGACAGCAGTGGGTCTGATAAGCCAGCCTTCATTTTGTGGAGTAGAGAACAGTAAACACCTAAACAATTTATATACATCCAGTGGTACTAAGTCCTTTAGGAAAAAAAAAAAATTAAGCAAGAAGGTGGTGATAATGGGAGAATGGGGCTCCTGGGGCGGAGTGTGGTTGAGGATAGAGATATTAGTATGAGATATGAGCAGAAGCCTGAATAAAGTGAAGGGATGACCCGTATAAATGTCTGCAGAAAAGGCACTTCAGGCCAGAACTGGTGTCAAAGCACCTATGCAAACTCTAAGGTGGGTGAGCGCTTGGAGAAGTCAGAGCAAAGCATAGAGACCAATGTCTGGGCTGCACTGGGAAGAAAGTGGCAGCAGGTGAGAAAGAGTGTCCAGGACAGGGTGCTATCAGACTTTTCAGATGTTTCCCTGGGTGAGCTGAGCAGTGATGTGCTCTGACTTACATGTTCCCAAGTCCTTCCTGAGCCCTGGTGTAGACTGGACTGGATGGATAACAGGTACAAACAGGAAGACCAGTTAAGAGGTCACTCAGATTGGTCTGGGGAGAGGAGATAATGCTTTGGACTGAGGTATTCACTTTGGGAAAAGGAGGGTGAGGAGTGATCAGAGTCTGATGTTTGCTGAATGTAATACTGACCTGATTGGCTACTTGGGCTGTGGGCTATAAAGAAACCAAGAGTCAAGAATTATTCCAAGGTTTCGAAGTTCACTGTACACTGCCTCACTGTTCTCCCACCTGTGCATGGCACTTGAACTACTACGTGGTGGTTAGGAATCCACCTGTATGTCTGCTTCTTAATTGTGGGTTCCATAAGGAGCAGGAGCCCTTATGGTTTTGTGTATCCAGAATCTAGCACCTAAAATCCAGTGCTTATCATCCAGTGCCTGTCATGTGCTGAACACACAATAAACATTTGAAGAAGGAAGGAAAGAAGACTCTTAGAAGGATCAATCAGTTAGCCACCAACCCTTCTACTTGGAAGTTTGACCAGAAGAAACCATCCTCAGGATTTTTGCAAGATTTGCTATCTAAAATTAATAACTACTCAATTATTCTATCAAAAGAAACATTTCTGCCACTAGTTTGTGGTCAATTTAGAAAAATACCTGAGTGTGTATATACAAATGCATCACTATGAATCTTTTGATGATATGTAATTACAATGTACCAGTAAAATATTAATAAAAAGAAATAGTAACTGACATACACATCAACACAATGTATTAGCTAAGAATACTCATGCTAAGTCTGTGAGGTGGTCTGTGTGAACAAGTGCTACTCTCTCTGTTTTACAGATAATGAAATGGAGGCTCATGAATCTTGAGGCAATTAGCAAAAGTCACGGCTGCTATATGATGGAACTGAGACTCAAACTTGGGTCTTCCAACCTTACACTCCATGTGCTTCACCCCTACTAAGGTGTCTTGGCATCACAGAGACTTTAGGCATAGGCAAAGAAGTTCAAATGTGGTTCAGACTTAAGGAGATGACCTTAAATTTCTGTGTCAGAGATTTCACTGACATATGAGAATGAACTTTCTCCCATAAATAAAACTATGTGAAATTCAGGAAGAATACAATTGATTCAAACCTTAAGTTCAACATTGTGCAAGGAACCTGAGGTATGGGAGATGTCCTCAGATGTGTAAAATAAGATTATCATCTTCAAGGAGATTATAACCCACAGAAGCATCCAACAAATGCTGACTGCAGGCCTAGTGTACACTTTAAGGAGATCCATTGCACACGCCTAGGACACACTGAGCAAGAAATGGTACAGGTGCTGATGGAGAATATTCTAAGAGTGCCTGTATAACATAGGAGTCTCATGTTAGGCTCTGGAGTTAGATTTTTGGGGTTCAAATTCTGGCTCTGTCGTTTGCTAGCTTGTGGGACTCAGGACAGGTGCCTTAACCCTTCTGTGCCTCATCTGAACAACAGGGATGATGGCAGTATCCCCCTCTGAAAAACTTAATCATGGTAAAATAAGAAAATGCATACAAGAACTCAGCACAGAGATGGGACAGACAGAGGGGAGGGACAGAGTAATAGGGAGGAGGCAGGGAAACCAAGAAAAAGAGAAACTGAGGCAGAGATGGACAAAGAGTGCAAAAAGAGATGGATAAGATGTGTACTTCTGGTAGGGAGTAGGATTTGAGCAGAACTCCAGGGGTTGGATCTAGATGCAAGGAAATGAGAAGGAAGAAAACACCAATGGGTGGGCTTCTCAATCTAAAAACAAAACAACAAAAAATAAGAAGAAAGCACAAGAGGCCATCAAAAACACCCCAGTTTCCAGGCTGTCTCAGCTCAGGAGGAAGACCACATCTGTGCTCCTTCCTCCTGGAGAAAATAAGAATGTGGATCTGGGTGCCTTGGAAAATGCCTGAGAAGTGACTTTATTTTTAGGTTGCAGATCAGCTAAGTGACTTCAGAAGGTGACTGCATTTCAGTTCCACTAGCTCATCAGCAGTTTCTTAATGATGGTAATTAGCCCCAAACAGCTCCCACCCCACAGGGCTCCAAGGAAGGCTTGGCTGCCTGTGTGCCAGAAAGCCTGTGACCTCTGTCTGTGGCCAGGGGCCTGCTTCCTGAGCATCGACCTGTGCAAAGCTTAGTGCTTAAAGACATTCAGAGCCAGTAAAAGCTTGTGGTGGTCCCAGCTCCCCAGAGCCACAAAGTACAGAGGCCAGGCTCCAGGGCCAGGTAGAAAGCTGCTCTGTGTGGAGAGGAAATCAGATGGCCAGGGCCAACTCTTGGCTGGAAAGCAAACATCCACGTGAGAGTTAACTTAGGAAGTGTCCAAGGTTTATGGGTGATTTCCTCAGCACCCTCTCTCTCTGACACTAGAATTTGAAATAAATATATATTTAAATTCACGGTGATACTGAGCCAGAGACCCGTGTTAAGCCAGCCTTGCATCACTGTGGCCAAAATACCTGACAAGAACAACTTAGCGAAGGAGAGATTTATTTTGGCTCATGGTTTCAGGGTATTCAGTCGATGGTTGGCTGCTCAAAGACATAAACATCAGGGTAGGAGGGCATGAAGGGGGAAAGTTGCTCCGCTTGCAGCAGCTGGGAAGCAGGGAGACATAGGAAGGGACCAGAGACAGAGATAGTCCCCCAGGCCATGCCCCCGGTGACCTCCTTCCCCCAGCTACACCCTGCCTGCCTAAAGTTTTCACCACCTCCCAGTAAATCCATTCAAATTATTCATATGTTTTGTAATTCATAATTATTTATAGTTAATAATTATAAGTATTCACCACCTCCCAGTAAATCCATTCAAATTATTAACCCAACAATTGGATTCATCCACTGATGAGATCGGACATCATGGTCCAGTCTTCTTACCTCTGAACATCATTGCCTTGCCTAACACATGAGTTTTGGGAGTTATTCCAGACCCAGACCATAACCAGACCTTAACCAGCAGTGATTGCCTAGGGTGCCATTTTTTTTTTTTTTTTTTTTCCTATCAGAGAGCTAAGAAGATAACCATGACTGCAAATGCGTTGTTTTTTCAGCGTCCTTTTTATGAACCTCAGGATGACATATCTCAGCCTTTCTCCTGCCGCATGAGTGGATTGTCCCAGGAGGCAATTGATGTAGGATCCTGGCTGTAGGCAGCTAAAACAATAACCGTAGTGACAGCTGGCATTCGACGAGCCTCACCATATGCCTGGGACTTCATTTCATGCTTTATCTCCATCATCTTATTTAATCTCTGAACACCCTGGGAGGCAAGGGCTCTTATGACCCCTCTTTAACAGGGAAGGAAGCTAAGACTCTGCAGGAGAGAAAGAAGTAAGCCAAAGACCCTACAGTGTCTTAGCAGCAGAGGCACCATGCAAACCCAGTTTCTTTCTGAATCCAAGGTTGGTGGGTCTCATGCTCCACACCTACCCCCAAAAGGAGAGACACACCTGTTGTGACTTCTATGCTTGCAAAACCAGCATCACAGAATCAGATAGTGTGAGCAGGAATCAGTCCTACTTTAGGAGGTATCAAAGGAGCACAGTGAACACATGCCCTTGGGAATAAAGGACCAGAGCTTTCCCCTCAGCTCACACTTCCTAGGTGACACTAAACAGATCGGTTGGCCCCTGGACTCCTCTTTCCTGAACAGATGAGGAAGAATGGGGTTTAGAAAGACCTCTTAGACGCCCATCCAGCTCCTGCATTATATCATCCTATGATGTAGTGATATTTTTAAAAAGCTATATTTAAATAAAAAGAAAAAAAAAGCCAGATGCTAATTTGGGCAGCTGTCAGTTTTGTGAATCTTTCAAAGGAAAAAAAAAGCATGCTGTTTTGGGGAACTGAGACTTAGAAAAAGAAAAAAAAAAAAGCTCTACCCAGCTAATTTATTTTCTTTCTTCTCTGAATGAGTTCTAAATTAGAGAGATAGAATGAGGATTATAATTCTGGTTTGACAGCTGAACTGAGGCTCAGAGAGGGTAAGTGACTTGCTTAGGATTACTGAGCAATCTAGCAGCAGAGGACAAACAAGGCTTCACTGTGTCACATTTGAAAGATGAGTCTGTACTGAGCCATGGCAGAGGCCTGGTCACTTCTGATGATGCTGCTCGGAGCAGGGAAAACGATGTTTGCAGAAAGTTGGTGCTTGCCTTCATGTGCAACGCTAACTTTCAATCAGAAGTTAGTGAAAATAAAGGAATCACATTTCCCCTCTCAAGTGCCAGCAAGTTTGAGAAACCCTGACTTGTGATCTACATTCATCACTGGATTCTCTGCCAGCAGGTGATAGCAGAGGGCACAGATGGAAAGTCTCTAGTCTCATGGGCAAGTTAGGGGCCAGGTCCAAAAGGTCACGCTGTTCAATTGCAGCCCATGGCCCTACCAGTCCCTGTATGAAACACGGAGGGGTGTGTATGAATTTTGTGTATCAGGAAGGAGAGGAGAAACACATGGCAGTGAGCTCCAGAAATCTTCCTCCTATACCAGAGGTAGGATTCGAACCCTGGCTTTTGGACAACCCAACAGCGCTAGTTCTACTAATCCCAGGTGTCTGGGTAATTGGACATGTGACCCAAAACATCTTATCTTCAGTCTGGGTCCCTCTACCTCAGCACTTTCAGCCTTTGGTGCAGGATAATTCTTCACCATGGGGCTCTTCCTGTGTATCACAGGATACTTAATCCCGGCCTCCATTCTCTAGAGGCCAGTAGCACCCTCGGTTGTGATGGCTGAAAATGCCTCCAGACACTCCCCCATGTCACAGTCACATGCCACTGATAGAGGGCAGGGCAGCATCACCTCTAGTTGAGGACTATGGTTTGGTCCTTTTACCTCATCATTCTTTTGTTTTGTTGTTTTGTTTATATGTGTCTGGAGTTTGAACCCAGGAACATTCTACCTCCAAGTTACACCCTCGGCCCTTTTTAGTTTTTATTTTGAATCAGGGTGTTATAAGGTTGCTGAGAGTCTTGCTAAATTGCCTCAAACCTGTTATCCTCCTGTCTCAGCCTCCAAAGTACTGGCATTTCAGGTATGTGCCACCACATGTGGTTTTATTGTTAAATGATTAATATCTAGAGAATTATCTCTGGAATGTTCAGAACAAAGAGCTAACAAGCTCCCAGAAGTTATATTTGTAATGCACAATCCTTTTAGAATTATAAGACCAGGACAGGGGCCCCTCAGCACATCGTTCCTGAAACTCCCACCCTGTACCCTTTGGCTGAATCAAGGGTAACCTGGGAAAAATCTGGACTAATTAAACAGTCTTGTGAAATTCATGCAGTTTCATGTGATACAAGCAATTCAGCATTCATTGGCAACAAGAGAAGTCACCAGGGACTGGAATGGTTGCCCAGCCGCACTGGGCTGAAACACACAGGAAACTGGAAAATAAAGGGAGCTCATTTATCATGAGCTGAGGGCTGCAACGTGTTTCTTCTGTAACTGTAAGTGATCTGCACATTAACTCACACACATAGGACTTTGTTCTCCCAGCCAGTGACCTCAATGAAATTGCTCATCTCAATAAGACTGAAGGTCAGTTTCACAAAACATGAGCCCCAGAGAGAAACTCAGTTTTATGAGTGTGTGGAAAAGGAGGGTTCTCTTTCACAGTTATATGTTTTAATAAACAATAGTTTAATGAAATGAAGCCGGTTTCCTTACTACAGGACTTATCAGAGTCTTTTTAATGTATCATATTATTTTTCGTAAGCAGAGGACATAGTATGTGACATTTCCCACTCATCCCTCTTTCCATAGAGTTTCCTTGGGGACTAATGTGCTCCCCAAACACACTTTACAGCAAATGCTTATGGACCCTCTCCCAGTCTCAGTTTCTTCATAGTCACAATGGGGCAATAAATGGGGCAATAATATCTGGCTTGCTGACCCTCCAGAGCTGTTGAGAGGGAAAAAATGAGGAAACACTTGAGAAAGTGCTTTGTAAACTCTCAAGAGTTATAAAAGTTTAAGAGGTCATTACTAATACATACTTGTTAATAATTTACTACTAATAAAATTTCCCCTGCCTCACTCAGGCATTGAGTTGACAAATGTGAAAACTAAGGTAACTAAGGTCCCAAGAGGTTAAGGTCCCAAGGTCACACAGTTAGGACTGAAATCACCACACAGATTAATTAAGACGACAAACACAGACCCAGCAGTCTGAGCCCAGGGAAGGTACCCTCTGCGAGGCCGGTTGTTTTTGTTATGAGGATGATTATGTGTGTTTCTGACTATAGTCACAAACAAGGCAATAAGAAATCAATGAAGCCAGGTGTAGTGGTGCACACCTGTAATCCCAGGACTTGGGAGGCTGAGACAGCAGAAGTGCAGGTTCACAGCCAGCCTTGGCAACTTAGTGAGGCCCTCTGCATCTTAGTGATGTTTGAGTGCAAAGAAAAGCAAGAAACAGCTCTGAGAAGTTCTGAAGACCATGCTCTGGGAACACCAGTGAGCATCATCAGGATGAGGGACCCTGTTCATCCATCTCCCACCCTTTTTCAAAATAAAAAATAAAATAGGTTTGGGGGTATAACCCAGAGGTAGAATGCCCATTGGTTCAATCCCCAGTGCCAAAAAAAAGCCTTCAAGACATCAATAAGTGTCACTATGATGTATAATTACAATGCACCAATAAAAGTGTATATATATATATATATATATATATATATTTTTTTTTTTTTTTTTTTTTAAACACGTGATACTGACCACCCAAAAGTTGAGAAACCAGGAGGGAGGAAAGACTACCAGTCTTGGAGTTAGAACCAGGCTTGAGCTCTTCTGCAAGTAATCTGACTTTCTTAGCTTCTCTTTTCCAATCTACAAAATGGTAATTTTATGTAGTACTCACTTTCCAGAATGGCTGTAAGAATTAGTATATTTTCTGTAGGATGAGGATTGGTATAGCAGCACTATAGTGTGGGCACGAAGGCAACTCAGAGAGGAAATTGCAATCACACCTAATTTTATGGAGAATCCACCAGTGGTTCAGCTTTCTGATGGGAAGGTCCCTTAGAAAGAAGAAAAGGAACTGGATATGGTGGTGCACACCTGTAATCCAAGTACTTGGGAGGCCGAGACAGGAGGACTGCAGCTTCACAGTCAACCTCAGCAACTTAGGAAGGCCCTCTGCAACTTAGTGCTATTCTGTTTCAAAACAAAAAATAAAATAGGACTGGGGGAGTACCTCAGAGGCAGAGAGAGGGGAGAGGGGAAAAAAGGAAGAAGAAAGAAAGAAACAAGGAAGGAAGAAAGGGAAGGAGGAAGGGCAGAAGGAAAGGAGGGAGGGAGGGAGAGGAAGGAAGGGAAGGAGGAAGAGGAGGAATAAGAATAGGAATAACAGCATTTGGGAGGCTGAGACTAGAGGATTCGGGTTCGCGGCCAGCGTCAGCTACCTAGTGAG
>PVLC010012668.1:0-43716 GCA_004027655.1 Graphiurus murinus
TCAAAACCCAAAGAAATTCCCTTTACTAACAGAGTTGAAGAGGAAGATTAGAGATTTCAACCACAGCTACTGTACACCTTTAGCTCTCAGGGCATAACAACAGCCCTCTGTGTACCAGGCAGCAGGCTGAGCTCTGCAGAGGGGGTGCTCAGGGTTCCCCAGCCCAGGTGGGAAGGCGGGCCAGGCTAGCCAACAGCGCCAACACAGATCAGCACGGACAACATCACAGAGCAGGCCCTGCTCCTTGTGCTGCAAAGACTGTTGTCTGCTTAGGTCAAAAGTCACCTGTTGGAATCTATAAATGCCAACTCCCTAAGAACACACTGTCTTACTCTAGGATAAACCAAAGAAAAGTCATCTTTAAATGCATCGAGGTTAAAATGTCTCATTTTTCATAGCCCCGTTCCAACAGGTACAAATCACTTCAATGAGACATAACTGAAATGCCTTGTGAGTAAAAACCATACATCTGGTTTAGAAGCAGATGCAACACTGAGTCCTGCAAAGAGAGCTGAGTTCTCTGAAAGGGGAACTCTTCTGCTTCCATCTCTTTAGCAAGTCAAAGTGTCTGCATAAATAGGTTGAATCATGTGACTCTGTTGACATTCAGCCACTTCATTTTTGTAGTACTGGGAATTGAACCCCATGGGTGCTCTACCACTGAGCTACATCCCCAGTCCTGTTTATTTTTTGAGACAAGGTCTTCCTAATTTTCCCAGACTGGTTTCAAACTTGCGATCCTCCTGCCTCAGTCCCCCAAATAGTTGGGATCACAGGTGTGTGCCATCATGCCCAGAAGATATTCAGCCTTTTCTGACAAAGAAAAACAGCAATTTCTTGTGGTTCATCCCAAGCATAGATGTTCTATAGAAATGGTTGTTGAAACCACGCATGGTGGCACACACCTGTAATCCCAGTTCTTGGGCGACTGAAATAGGAAGATTGCAGGCTTGAAACTAATCTGGGCAATGTAGCGAGGCCCTCAGCAATTTGGTGAGACCCTGTTTCAAAATAAAACATAAAATAGGCTGAGGGTGTAGCTCAGAGGTAGAATGCCCTGGTTCAATCCCTGGTACCCACCCGTACAAATAAAGATTATTGAATGATGGGATATATAATGAATAAAAGTTTTATAAGTGTTGGTTTACGGATATACACTCAGAAAATCTGATCTTGGTTATCATTTCTGGAAAGACTATTTCAATAGTACATTCTGTTTCACTATATATTGTTTCCTGGCCACAATATTTACCATCTCTTTTGTTTTTCAGTGAGTTTAGTACAGAATCCTTCAATCTGCAATGGCTTTCGAATGGTTCTTGTATCTCTTCTACTGGTTCTCAAAACTCCATCACCAACATCACTGGCAGGTTATCTACCTTGCAGTTGGATGAAGAAAAACAAAAGACTTTCCACCTCTCAGTATTTGTAGGTCTGCTGGTTGTTGGGATTCTTGAGCTCTTTTTTGGGCTCAGTCAGATAATCATTGGCTTCCTTGGTTGTCTGTGTGGTGTCTCTAAGCGAAGAAGTCAAGTTGTGTAGTGTAATGAAAGTAAAACAGAAGTACCAGTACTTTGAATAATTTGAAAATTACACTTAAAGTATATGCTTTTGGAAGTTCAATAATGGAACATTATCTAGAAAGCTGTATGTGTCATTTTAGTGCCAAAAAGTGTTGTGGGAGTCATCTTTTAGGTGATTTAAAAAAAAAAAAAATTCAAACCTTCACACATACAGCATGTTGAAAACACATTAATGCCTTTACATGGAAAGAAAAGTTTATCACTGGTTGGTCTGGGGGAGAAGTAGAGAGCTTTCAATCTGTTCTGTATTTTTCTATTATTCTATGCTATTCAGATTTTCCAGTTACATATTCTTGTGTATGTGGAAAGAGAGAGGGAGGTTTTAGGAGCAAGGATGAGGATAAGAGAGAACAGAAGTCATCCTGGAAGTGAAAAGTGTATGCGGCCTACTTATTAAGTATTTCTTTACACTTAAAACATGGGCACAGTGGTGCACAACTGTAATCCTAGTACTTGGGAGGTTGAGACAGGAGGATCTCAAAACAAGTTTGAGGCCTGTCTCAGCAACTTTGTGAGACCTTCAGCAACTTAGCAAGACATTGTCTCAAATAAAAAGGGCAGGGGATGTAGCTCAGTGATAGAAAGCCCAAGTTCAATCCCCAGTACTGGGAAGGGAAAAAAATAAGGAAGAATATATGTGTATATAAATATATAATATAACATGAACCAATAAAATCTTTAAACTTAATTCCCATATTGCAAGGAGAAGAGGAAACCGTCAACTCCAAAAGGTGGGACAGGGAATAGAACCCAGTTTTCAAGAAAATGTTATAGGTGTGATATCTTAATAGAAAACAGAGATGTGTTTCAATTAAATGTATTACACAGACCTTGTCAGAGATAACATACAAGAACTGGATTAAATCAAATTAAGGAATTATTAATTTTGTTCGGTCTGATAACTGTTTTATGGTTGGAAGGGAAAATGTTATTTTTTTAAAAGAAATATGTATTTATATGTTTGGAGGGAAATGTCATGTTTTTAAAATACTTCGGCAAAACAGGTAATAGAAAAAATGTTCACTGTTATATTAGGTGATAGGCACATAGCAATTCATTATACTCTTCTATTTTCCTGTGTTTATATTTTTATAATAATTAAAAAAATAGTATCGAGAAAAAATATCTGTCTTTCAAAAGATGGTTTCTATATATGCAAATCTTTAAAAGACAACAAAACAGTGTATTCACCATATTAAAATGTTATAAAAGAGTCGGGCATGGTAGCGCACGCTTGTAATCCCAGCATACGGGAGGCTGAGACCGGAGGATCCGGGTTCGCGGCCAGCCTCAGCTACTTAGTGAGGCACTCCGCAACTTAGTGAGACTCGGTTTCAAAATAAAGAATAAAAAATAGGGCTGGGGGTATAGTTCGGAGGTAGAATGCCTCTGAGTTCAATCCCCAGTACCGGAAAAAAAAAAAAAGTTATAAAAGAAACAAAGTTACAAATCTACCATTTTCTGACTGCTATCACTCCTGCATTTTACTTCAACTTTTTAATGTTTGCTGTGCTTAAGGTTCTAGAAATAATTTATAATATCTATATTATAGCTGGCCAAATAAATTGGTAACATTAAAAACTTCTAAGCCTTTTTTCCCAAACCCATTTACTGTGTGAAGACATTCTCCTTACATGCCTACAAATGCCTATTTATTCTTAAGACCTAACTTTCAAATTGAGGGCATGATTCCAGTCAACTTAGCACACAACCAAGCCACCATTATTGTTCTAGACATATGTAATGTCTTGTACGTCCATCTAAATGCAACTTAAGAGGACAGGGCCCACATCCCTCTGGCCCACGGCTCCTCAGTCTCTTCCGGAAGCACCTCAAGTCCTTAGTAAGTTAGGAAGGCCTTCTCTCTCCCTAAACCCCACCCTACCCTCCTCCTGCCTTATCTCCAGCTGAGTCCTCTTCATTTTTCTGAGAGGCTGTCCCTAACTGCCCAGCGAAGAGCCAGTTTCCTTATAGGCTCTCCTTTATACTGTTTGTTACCATGGCAATGGCACTGGCATCTGTGCTTGCTTCTCACATTTCACTGTCCTCCAAGAGATCATAAGCTCCGTGGGTACAAGGACATGTTTCTTTTCTTCATTCCTGTTGTAATCAGTGCCTAGCACAGTGCCTGGTACAAAGTAGGGGCATTATGAGGATTTTGTTGAATGAATTGGTGAATCCTGTTGGTACCAGCTTTTAGTGAAGACTCGGTGCTTACTACATGAATGTCAAACTGCTGACAGTCATGAAATTGAAACAGATAAAATGAATAGGATAGCTCACTGTAGTCAAGTGAAGAAAAAGCATCATGATGGTGCTTAAAAATTTCTCATCACCCTAGAACTGGGAGGCCTGACAAGTTCTCTGCAGGTCAGGAAGAGACAGACTTAAGTCTCGGTTTCAGAGGGCAAAGGAATGGAGAGTTGGCAGGAGGGTGATCAGCTGATATAGCTGGTATGTTACTATTTTCTTTGGTCCTTAGCCTTATGGGATTTGCTGCCAAGAATTAAAGTGGCCTATGGACCACTTGTGGTTAGGGCCTCTGGGCAACATGCTGCCTCTGACCTGGTACCTGAACTTGCAGATTCATGTCTGTCCACACGAGCTTCTCCTGCCCCTACACCACATGTGACTCTCACTTACAGCCCCAAGTCCACATTCAGTCTCACTGTGAATCTGTCATCCATCTCTATCTCAGGTATCTACCTTCTCTAAGTGCTTAGTTCCGTAACTGCTTAGTTTTTAGGTCAGTTCTATGTACACATAGAAGTCTCTACTGGTTGATATATTATAATTAAAAGAACATATCTGATAAATTAAACATTTCTGAATCCAAGGCCCAGAAAAACAACTCAACCTCAATGTTAAATATAGTTAAGAAGTTGAAAACCAGACATCTATGCAGGAGAGCTCTATTCATAAAATTATTGCCAGAAGTGTAAACAACTTGCAAATGCCTCAAGTACTCCCAGAAGTGCTGAGGGGCCCTTCAGAGTTCTGCGAGTAGCGTAACGACGACACACCTGCTCTTCTTAGCTGCAGGACACTACCTGGCTCCTCCCTGCATCACTTGCTTCCTCTGCTCCCTGCACCTGGGTCTCTTTCTTCATTCTTGCCTTGTTGAAATCCTGTATCTATCTTTCAAGGTTAAACTCAAATATCCAAGAAGTATTTCCTGATTACCCTGACCAGGAGTGAATTCATTCCCATTACTCTCATTTTTAAAGTGATTACCAGCTTTTGGGGAGAAGTGGACTGGAATGATACAGAGAGCTCATTTGGAGTTAAGAGCGATGAACGTTCTTCTACTTTTAGAAATGATATGTGACAAGGTCAAGAAAGGATGCTTTTATTGTCCCCCTCTGCCTGATTCGATTTCTCCAAACACCCTGTCACTGAGGGAGCAACCTTTTGGGGGCCCAGCTTCATTCACGAGTTTCCTATTATGATTCCTGACCAAGGAAGGGAATTCTATCTCCCACCCTTTGTACAAATCTCTGGTGTTTGGTAAAAATCACCAAGGAGAAAAACAGCTTTTGCACTACTCTACTGGAATTCCTGCCTTTATTTCATTTTTCGTCTCATGGAATTGTTTTCATGTGTTTAACAAAATTGTGGTAATTTTATCTATCATTTTTATTAGAAATTACCTTGTTATGTACATAAAGCTAGAATGAATAAAGCAATACATATTAGGATATTACCAGAAGTCAGAAGACTTTCATGGGAAAGTATATATATATATTGTCATCAAACTCACAATAAACCTAAGTACTTTATAGAAAACCTCAATATTATTTGGAGGGATGAGAGAGAAGAACAGAAACATGAAATCTACCTAAACTACCTAGATGTAAGGAATTTCCCTCAACTGATTTTCCCAAAACTTACTGCCTTGGTAGAAAGATAACATAAGATATAAGATGAGTGAAGAACATTGTAGCTAACTAAATTCTGTTTCTGAACAAAAAAAAAAAAAGAGAGAGAGAGAGAGAAAAGTTTTGGCCCACCTGGGCAACTTAGTGAGACCCTGTCTTAAAATAAAATAAATAAATAAATAAGTAAAAAGGGCTAGGGATGCAGCTCAGTGGTAAAGCAGTCCTGGGCTCAATCGCCAGTACCACGAAAAAACAAAAAATGAAACAAGTAAGGAAAACCACCTATAGTGTAACCAGTAGCCACCACTACCAGGATACAGATCTGCAAGGAAGCACAGTAGGCGCTCACTACCTACCAAGTCATTAACTGCACTGCTTGCTCCTGAGACAGGAGGCCCACAGAAGGCAATACAATATAGTATTTAGCTCACAGCACAATATGAAGAAATAAATCTTTCGATAGACAATTACTGCTTTGGTTGACAGTTTATTCAATACACTACATTTATACCTTATTCTGCAGTTTTTAAAATCGTTCACACATGGACTTAGTAAAAACGTACTTTATAGAAAACCATCTGCAAAAGTAAATGAAAATAAAAATGCAACATATTGCACACATATTAAACTGCTGAATTGTTAGGAGTATTTTAATTTAATCTGTACAGGTAATCATGAAATATTAGGTGGTTTGATTTCTTAAGTCTGGCACCAGACCATGACTTTGAAAGTGTTGATGTTGAAATATGGATGCAAAAATGTCTACAACAAAATTGCTTGATCTAATATTAGTGAGGAACAGGACAAAACATTGCCTTTTTTTTAAACAGACACTTTTCTAATGCCATCCTCTATGCACTCTTTCTCCTTTTTAGAGAATTAGTTGTGCAGACTGGTGAGGCAAAAAATCAATTTCTTAAAAAAAAAACCAAAAAAACCAAACTACAGCCTATTTACAAAACATGCAAAGGGAGAATTCTACGTCAATGTTACTGCAGAAATGTTTAAAGTGAATACAGCTGAGTGACAGGATATACTTTACTTCTACAAATATAGGTCCTTTCCCCTTACTTTCTAGAAGAAATACATTTTCAGGGCATGGACTATAAAACGGCATACAATGCAAAGACAGAAACAAAGAAGTTTGCAAATCTTTTATATTTCCAGCTGTTGAGACAATATATTTGAGTGCTGAAGTTACCTCTAGCGGCGAAACCAGAGCCAGCTATTAAGCAGCCAGAAAGCTACAGTAATTGAATACATGACCATTTCTCTCTTAGCACGTTCTTTGTTCTCCTCTTCTATAAGTTGTAGACGTCTGTTTAGTTTGATTATCTAAGTGAAAAGCAAATATAAATCACAAAAGAGAAACCTTAATGCATGTAACAATCAGATTCTTAAAAGGTAGCCTAGTAATTTGTCAAAAGGGTTATTACAAATATGAAGTTTTATTTGTAGCATAATAAACAAATACAACTACAAATAGAAAAAAACATGACTCATGACAGCTGAAATTCATTTAAATACTCTTTTTTTCTTTTTTGATGTTTGATGACTCTACTCGGGAGGCTGAGACAGGAGGATTCCAGGTTCACTGCCAGCCTCAGCTACTCAGCGAGGCCCTCTGGAATTTAGTGAGACTGTTTCAAAATAAAAAATAAAACAGGGCTGGGGTGTAGCTCAGAGGTAGAATGCCCCTGGGGTCACTCCCTAGTACAATACATAAACAAATAAATAACAAAATATTACATGAATATAATTTTGGATTTTATCTTAGTTGGCCATAAAATACCTGTCGTCTTAACGATGCTGCATCTACAACAGTCATGTCATCTGACGTGCCTTCGATTGTTGTATCTATATTTGTAATGCCATACCTAGCAGATAAGAAATAAAAATACAAGTTAATATTAAAATAGAATTAAGAGTAACTGGCAAGTCAAGCAGTGTGTTGTCTAATGCACAAAGGAGTATTCAAAACACTGGTACCTAACAATATAAATTACTAAATGTTTTACTATCTAAATTAACACCAATAAAGGAAAAGAATAAGATTAAAATAACAACTATATACGATACTGGGAAAGTATGCTAAACTGAGGATGAGGAGAAACACCAACTAAAGATACAAACAGACCTTGTTCCAGCCAGAGGCTGACAGTTAAAGAGCCCTGGCTGAAAGGCTTGTGAGACGCTGGTCTAGGATGAACCAACACACAATTGTGGCATGTCTAGCTCAAAGGCAGACTCACTGTCAGGGAATGCAAAGTGAGCTAATTCTAACTGAAAAAAAAGGAGCAATAATTTATTTCTCCTCCTCTTCTCATTTCCCTTCTGTTGCCATTCCTATTTCCAATTACTCTCTATTATGTTCTCCACAAAAGCAATTATAAAATCTCCTGAACGTGTGTGTGTGTGTGTGTGTGTGTGTGTGTGTGTGTGTGGTGAGGCTGGGGATAAAATTCCTGGCATCACGATTGCCTAGGCAAGTACTCTACCACTGAGCTACATTCCCAACTCTTTTTAAACCTGCGGTGTACTGTCTTGGCCTCCTGAGCACTGGGATTACAAGCCTGAGACATAGCAAGTGAATACATATTTAGATCCAGAACTGGCTAATAAATAATTAAGAAGCTGTGTATAAAATAATAATATTGAAAAGATACTAAGATAATCTGGAGAGAGCACATTAAACAGTATTTTTTGTTCAAATCCAGTCACTTCTAAAAGGACACTGATTTTTAAATGAAGGACAATAAACTTCTGAAAAGCAAATAAAAACAAATGCTATTCCTACCTTTACCTGGATTTCCACATTCTAAAGTTTATTTTAATTAATACCTTTAAAATTTATATCAATTTTATATCCTGTATGATTATTTCAATAACATGACATAGCAACTTCTCTGAATGAGAATAGAAACTGAATTGGAAGTTACTCATATGTAATCTACAGAGGTGGCTCATGGATCATTTATTCTAATATCCCCAGCAAGTCCTCATTACAAAAACACATTACCACATGAAGTAGAATTGTATTTTTCATCTGGGCATGTTAAAGATAAATCTATTCAGAAAATCCTATTGTTTCAAATATTTTTGAAAATAATCTGAAAACAGTTTATTAAATGAAGTATGCAAAACATTTAAAAGGTAGATGGTGTAGCCTGACTCTAGATGATCCATAAGAATCTTGGAATGTTCCTTTAATGGCCAACTTCTTTTGCTTTCCCATTAGCTGCCCCTGTCTTCATGGAAGCAGAGAAAGTATCTTGAAATACTTAGGGTAACTGCCCCTGAGAAGCAAATTTCTCCAGTAAGCAGATACTGGAATTACTGACCTATACTAGTTTATAAACATCTGAGTTAATTATTCTTTTGAACATTAAAATAGAATTTCTAGGGCTGGGGGTGTGGTTCAGGGGTAAAGTACTGCCTAACATGTCTGAGGCCCAGGCTCAATTTCCAGCACCATATGAAAAATAAAACAACAACAAAACAGAATCATTTAAAGATTAGTGGAATATTATACTAAGTAAAATCAGCCAGTTGCTGAAAATCAAGGGTCACTTTTTTTTTCTCTCATAAGTGGAAGATACAGAGAAACTAGGAAACAAAAGGGATTTTAGATAAACGAGGGACCCGTAGAATAACGGAAGAGGGCTGGGGAGGGTAGCAGGAGAGCAGGTGAAGGAAACAGTTCAAATAATGCCATGTCCACCTATGGAGGTATCAAACTCACAACAGGTGCAGGAGGGCGGGGAGCAGGTGGGATTCAGAAGGAATATACCACGTGCATGTGTGTCTGCATCAACTTTGAACCTCACGAGGGCTCTATAATTACAATGTACCAATAAAAGTACTAAAGATTAGAGAAACTAGGAGTTAAAGATCCTGTTTTCTACATTTCATACCTCCAAATTAAACTTTCCATTTCCCTGAGGCTACATATTAGATAGTGACTGAGGGGGAAAAAAACAAGTAGCAGCAACTGCTTCAAAGTTAAGGGGCCTGGACACAGAAAACGAAGTATAAATGAAAGGGTTACTTTCACTTTTTTTGGGGGGGTACTAGGAATTGAACCCAGGGACATTCTACCTTTGAGCTATACCTCCTAGCCCTTTTTGTTTTGTATTTTGAAACAGCATCTCACTAAATTGGTAAAGTTGGCCTTGAACTGTGATCCTCTCGTCTGTCTCCCATGTACTGGGATTATAGGTGTGTACCACTATGCCCAGCAATTATCTAAATCTTAAATTAGCTAAGGTTATAGATATTTGTAAAGGAAAACTTCATTTGCAAAGAAATATAAGGATATGGCAAAAGACATAATTTCAATTTTATAATTAGATTTATATTTTAAAAATTACTTTATGAAATGTATTTTAAACAAAAACTTGTATTTATCAGAATTATAACTAAGTCAGACTACTGGCTGAAAATCTTTCATAGAAAGACAGAGTAATCACAAACCTAGAGAAATATATGAAAGAAAAGTACAGCAGTAAGATTGTAAAAGAAAACAAGTTAGCAGAGAGGCCAGGGGCTGACCCTCAGAACATACTTCAATTCCTCCAACAGGGATTTGTGATTAACAAGAAACCAACCTTTCCCTTTTCTCTTGCTTAACAATGTGACAGCCTCTTCTGATACTAGAAATAATGCTGCCAGTTTCAAGTCTACTGCAGGAGATAGTACATTTTTGCTTAAACTAAAGAGAACTGGCTTGAAAAGAGTAAAGCATCTGTAAATATAATCAGCTTTTGCTTTTGTTTTTCTGGAAGACGGGAAAACTCAATGGGGATTTTGGCACTTGAGAACCTTAGGTATCTGTCCATGGCGTTGCATCTAGCCTTGTGTGTAAGAGGAAGAAACAATTATTCAGGCTACCTACATCTGAAAGAGTGAAAAGGTTTTGCAAAAATGAGAAAGGCTAAAATCAATGTATGATAAAAATGCCTAAAAATAAATTTTCTTTCTAAATAAATGCTCAACTTCCTAAACTGTTTGGTTGTCAATGCTGATTTTCCCTCTTTAAGATAACGTTTTAAAGATGGGATTAGCTATACACTAGAAGTAACAACTAACAAAGAAATGCTGGGCTGAATCTAGGCAGCAATACAAACAAACACCCATAAAATGAGGTTTAAATTACTTTTCTTACTTTTCTGTGCTTTAGCACAATCTCCTATAAGCTATTACAATTGTATTTAAATAAAATATCTCACATGCTCATACCATACCACTCTATTATTACATTTTCCTCATACTCTGGTGCCAAATGCCATGACTCCATAGACTCCCTATCAGAGAGAAGCAGGATTACACAAGGAAAGCTGTAGAGCGAGCTGCAACGAGCTACAGGGTAAAGCCACAGCTACTCCATGCGCTGTGTCCTGCAAACCAACTCTGCACACCCCGGGTAATTACAAAGTCTCAAAAGTTACCTGACGTTGTCATGATGAGGATTAGAAGTGGCGGCAGCAGACCCACCACGCAACACAGGTCTAAGGCGGGTTTTTGCGGGAGAAGGCACAAGACAGAATCAGGAAACAGAGAGGTAATAAAATAAAAGCAAAAACAAGACAAATAAATGTCAAATAAGATTATATTGTATACTTCAATACAATATAATATCTCTAAAATACTTTGAAAATCTTTGTCTCATATGTCCTCCATTTTATGATTTTCATAAATTTAACATCATATAATTAATTAAAGAAAGGAAATATGTGACAAAAATAGGTCCAACATGATTCTTTTGGTGCTACTTTATGAAATTCAAGACAGAGGATAACTGTGTTTGAACTTCTCTCCTAGTTGGAAACACTCGCTTAGCAGCTTTAAAGCACGTGAAGGAACTGTTAGTAGCGCCTGCGTGATCATGGTTGCTCAGCCGTGTCACCAGCTCTATCCTGAAAACTGAAATCAAAGAAATCCCCACTTCCCACAATTTCTCCCCCCCCCACCTCATTAATTCTGATTCATGCGGATGCTTAATTCAGCGGTGTTCCAACCCTCTGAGCGGAGGCTGGACACACTGCTACAGCGCCTTACAGGAGGCGCACCCAAAGGAGAGCCTGACCTGGAGACAACCAGGAGCAACACACAGGGCTGAGGAGATGAGGAAATGAGGCCAGGGGGGCTGGAAAACTTTGTGGGGCTTTTACTCCAGCTAGCTGTAGAGGACAACTCCTTCTCTACCTAGATAAACTGTAACCTTTTCAATAACATTTGTTCAAGTCAGAAAACAGAAGTTCTACAGCTCCACTGGTCAGCTGTCCCCAAAATAATCAGCCATACTTACTAACCAAAGAAATGGGATTGGGGAAGAAGATCCGTGTAAGGATTTTAAGTATTATTAGGTCATTATACTTCAAGTCTCATTCTTTAAGTAATTGAACAGGTTTTACCTAAGTATCAAGGTAATAATTATAGTAGATATTTAATACCAAATGTACTAATTTTTTTCTGTAAGTTGGTACAGCTGAACGACAAATGACTATTTTCTGAAAACTTGATTTATACAAGAAAATTTTAAGGTATGACCAATGCTTAATGATACTTCTGGAGCCTAGAGGATATAAGATTCATAGACTTTTTTTAGGGTGGGGGTGGGGGGTTATACTGGGGATTGAACCCAGGGGCATTCTATCTCCAAGCTACACCTCCACCCTTTTTGTTTGTTTGTTTGTTTTGAAATAAGATCTCCCTAGGTTGCCAAAGCTAGACTCAAACCTGTAATTTTGTCTCGGCCTCCCAAGTAGTGGGATGACAGGTGTGTGCCACCATGCCCAGCAGATTCACAGACTTTTAGGGAGACATGTTTTTATTTTGTTGGTTAAAGAACACGGAGGGATCACATATGCTTGAGACAGGTGTTAAACTCATTTCATCCTACTAACATATTTGTGAAAATAGGAAAGCTATGAATCAACTAGAATCTTAAATTATACAAACATGAGAATGGTTCAGTAAAACCACTACTGTGTGCTTCCTAAAAAAGTATTTTAAATGTATACTCATATGTTCAAATGTATCTGTCACTGTTAACAAGTTCCACCACAGAGATTTCCCTTTTGTAATGCAGAGCCAGAAAATAATACAGTTACCTTTCACAACGCATTTCATTTTGTCTTCTTACACTGGCAATTAACACATATAATATAAAAGTAAATTAGACAGGTGTTTGAAACTTCATTCAAGTACCTATTGCTACCACAAGTATGACTTAATATAGAAAAGAAATCTTTCAATAATGTTTTGTAATTAAAATGGTAAATGAGAAAGAAATCCCAAAGCTACCAAGTTCCAGCATTAACTTGCAGATTGATATTTTAAGTAAATATATGGTCTGAATTAACAGAATATGTGTTTCCTTGCTATAAAAATATAAGCTGCTACAGTAGACAGTCCTAATTGGCAGACTAGAAACTATATGTTTTTTAGTGAAAAATTACAAATAACAAATACTGAATCAACTATAACTGCATTTCTAGGCCTCCAAATTATATTTATAGGAATATCTGCCAAAAATATAAATTATTTACACATTGTTTTCTTATTCTATTCACTTAAAGCTAGTATAATCTGATAAGGAAAAAAAAAAACTATAAAAATAACCAAGTTCCTCCTAAAAATAAAACTCAGGTATCACAACTTATCTATCAGTATCTATATAATGTTCTTACACACAAACTTTCTTTTTCTAAATGTTAGTATTTTCATTGGAGAACGAGACACATAGCTCTCTCAGATGTAGGAAGGATTGTGTGATTCCTAACCAGCAAAGGACTAAGTCATAGCAGCATGTTAAAGACTGCTGCAAGCTGGGCAAGCAGCACACTCAGTTACTTATCAGAGGTGCTATCACAAATTTTCAATATAAAAGTTTTCCAAATGTATAGCACTGACCTGTGTAAATAAATTTTTCAAATAATGTACCTAGGATCTAACTTGGTTTTCGTGTTGAGCTTGATTTAGATAATCTAAGTTTCATAAGACAGGGAAAAGAAAATACAGTACATAAACTTTTCACAAATATCCCTTAACATATAAACGAAAAATAGTTATGTTGAACAACTGTGAATCTGCATTATTTTATGATAATAAAACAGACAAAAAGTTTTTTCTTTCTTTCTGAAAAAAAAAATCATTCTAGCTTAAGTGACCTATACTGAATGTGATAGCATAAGATCAAGATAAAACACTGCATTAGTGTGATAGATAGCCAAGAGTAACAAAAGAGAAAAGAAAAATGATGCACAGAGCAAGGAACACAAAGGCACTTAAAACTTACAAGCAGCATTATTTTATAATCATGCAAGAAGAATATTATCCAAATTTCACATTCCTATTTCTTATTTCTGAAAAGTCATGCTAGATACTTCTCATAGCAGAAACAAAAACTGATTTGGTACTTAAAATCTAATTAAATCTTGTCCAACATTTAGATCATCATAGATTTGATTGCAACTTTAAAAATCCTTCTAGTCAATAAGACTGATGAGAATCTAACCGGGGCTCCAAGGTAACCACTAACGGAATATATTCAGGAGCAAAGCATTATTAATATACCCAACTACTTTTTCAATTTTAGGTGATTAAGATAATTCCTTACCAGAAAAGGAATTTTAAAGTTCTAATTCATTACAATGTGAAAAAGAAAAATAAAATTTCACTTAGAGTTCCAGTTTTTCAAAGTAAAAGAACACAAAGTAAGGTTTACATTAGTAAGATTTCTAATTTTATATGTTTGAACTTCAGCAATTTTTTTTCCATCATGGAGAAAAATAAAAGTCCATATTTTTGCAAGTTTAATATCACTGCATTTGAACGTATATGCTTGTGGGAAGTGGGACATGCTTCTGTACTGGGACTTGAGCATCTCACTATTATTTAATGCATACGGAATTAAGAAATATTTTTCTCATCCCAGTATCTTTAATAGAATTCGATATGATATACTTTGACCTAATAATCTGGTGTCTTCTAAGGACCTATTATAATGAGAAAGTTAAAAAGAGCATTATTTGGTAGAGAATAGATCTGCTTAAAGGAGACAGGTTGAAAACAGTCCTTTGCAGATATCAGTCCTTAGGGCCAGGTACTTGAATGAGTTTTGAAGGATCTCCTACCACACTAAGAACTTGAAGCCATTAGGCCTGATCTTAAATAAAAGTGGGGAAGAGACGATTGCTCATGAGAATCCACAAAGTTAGGTATCATTATCCTATCCCCACAGATGGGGAACAGATGGGGAAAGGAGGCTCAGAGTAGATAACAACTTGTTCAAGGCCATTATGATACTTAGTGGAGTGCATATAGCTAACTCCCTGAACGCTATCTTTTTTCAATGGAATTTTGTAGGTTAATATAGTGCCCAAATATTTCAAAATAGTCTCTGAAGTTTCAAAGAACACAAAAGAGACTCTAAACCTTTGGGGATAATCAAACAAAAAATATATATACACACATACAGATAAACGTACAGTGGCCATGTAATTCTCCCTCATGCCATGTGCTTTCTCTCTAACCTCTTTTTAGAGCTTAGCACTTGAAATCTGTGGGCCTAAATGTATAACACTAGATTAACCCTGAGAAGATTCAGAAAGGTTCTGAATTCAACAAAAATAAGCAGTGTAGACAAGCGCTTGAGGACTAGGGTGAAACACCTGTGTACTTGAGTTTAAAAGCAATCAACAAGAAAAAAGTTTGGTCAGAGAAAGCCAGAAGACACATTACTTCCTAAGGTAAAAAACAAGACTTATAAGAAAGGCCAACTTATTCTATTGGGAATGCTTCAAGATCCAAAAATTAACTCTCTAATAAAATGATAATGGAAATTCACTGACTTTCAGAAGCCACTGGGTAAATGTCCAGAGATGACATGAAATAGACTTTCCCTTTCCCATACTATGTCAAAAAAGCTCCCCAAATTTCATTTTTTTAAAGCATTATGTAGTAATGAGGCAAGGATAAGAAGTATCTAAAATAATTGTGAAAAATAATTTGTATAAACAAGTTATAGTATATGAATAATGATTTTACTTGGAGATGTTCAAAAGTGAGATAAATTATCAATATTGAAAAGTTAATATTATCGCAATAATAATAGCACCTGAGATTCTTAGTATAAGACTAGAAATCCATAGTTAAGAGGAAAAGAAAAAAATACACTGGCGGCTACAATATCTCCTCAGACTTGCTTTATTAATTCAATCCTATTAGTTGCATAAGTGATTAAATAAAAAAGACTTAGTATAAAAAACTTAGTATGCCTCAATCCAACATCCCAGGCTCAATCCACCAGTCCCCTCCAACAGAGCTCAAGTACTTAGAATAGGCTGGCAAAGCCTTTGAAAAACACCATACACTTTCTGTGAATAGGAACTAAATATTCTCTCTGAGAGAAAGAAAGCTAATATAACCTTGCGAAATGTGAATTTTGGACAATAACTTTAGATTAAAAGAAAGCAAAGCAAGCCATATCAAACCATTGCATCTTAGAGACTAGAAAGTGCAAAAAAACAAAAAGGAAGACACCACAGTCCACTAAATAAGGAGCCAAAATATATGCAACAAAGCTGACAAGAGTCACACTGATGGCCAATCACCTGCGATTTTCATCCAGCACATCCAAGATCTGCTGGTAAGCCCTACGAGTAGAAGACTGGATAAGCGACAAAATGCCACGAGCAGAGGAAAGATTAGCTCCGTCTTCAGGTAACATATGGGGAGGACAGACCCGAGCCTGTGGTGGCGATGGTGTCACACTGTTCACATAGGCACAGCAAACGAAGAAAAAACACTCAAGTCAGATTTTTGTAAAACTTCAGCTGAGCAGTTTTAATCTTAGTTTTCTTGTCCCCTTTCCCCACCCTTCCCTTTCCCCCAAGAAAACAAACTAAAGAAGTTAATAAACATTTTGAATTGTTTTCAAAGACCAGTTACAATGTAGCACTTGTAACTTTGTGATCCTGCACATCAAAATAAACAAAGTGAACATGAAATGCAACTTTGAGAGAGAAGAGAGCTATAGCAACACATGTATCCAACCCCTAGCTTTGGAACAGCAGCATTCTTTTTTTGTAGTAGTATATATTCCAATTCAGTAAACCAAATATCTAAGAATAAACACTGCAAATTTATGAATGATCAGAAGAGGGGGATAGAGTATTCTGGCATATAGATGTCAAAATCTAAACACAGGAATAAAAAATAATCTCATAAAAATGCCATTTCAAAAACTTCACAAAGATAATGATGCTGAGTTTTAAAAGTAAATGACATTAATTAAAGCCTCAAACTATAACAAAAGCATTTAAATTGTATAATTATAATAAGGCATGTATTCTCCAGCTAAATTTTAAACTATTCCCAATTCTGGGAATAGAGTGGAAAAGGGCAAGAACTCTTCTAAAATGATCAAGATAGCTGATAACCATTTTGGTTTCTCAATGACAGTCATTTTAATTATTCTTTTATGTGAACTGAGATGCACAATTTTCTTTTGGCTCCACCACCTGTGCTTCCTGACAGCTGACCACATTTGAATGAAGCAATTTACACAGTTCTAACCTAAACTCTTAAGATCCGTGTATGCACGATTCATTGTGTGAGGCTCTTCACTGATATAAGGGCCTGGCATTTGATTTGTTACAACAAGCGGACTCTGACTCAAGCCATGCAAAACACACAAGATTAACCTTCACCCTCAAGTATTATGTTCAAAAGAATAAAAGCAGAGCAGATGGTGAACTGAAAAAAGAAAATCTTTTGACTGTGCAATCTTTTCTAACTTAACATGTATTGGCTTGAAAACCACAAAATAAGTGGGGTAATTTTTGAAAGAGTAGTTACTGGCAACTAATATTGTTCTCAGAGTCTCAGATAATAAAAAACAAAATATTCTCCATAATTTCATGAGTAACTTTCAGCATCTTAGGGATCTAAAGAGAGATGTATAATAAACATATGAAAAATGCATTTTCCAAAGATTATTTACTAGGGAAAGTTCTAAGGCAAATCTTGGTATTTTCAGCAATTAATCTATCAAGGCTGATTCACCATAGGAATTAGACCTAATAATGTCAAGACAAACTCAAATTTTTAGACGCAGTCTCAGAAGACTGACCCATAGGCCTTGGCAAAGTCCATACTAGGCATCCTAAAAGAGTGGGAAAAAAACAAACAAACAGAAATAGCACATCTGGCTGGGTGTGGTGGCACAGGCCTGTAATCCAAGGCTGAAATAGGAGGATTGCAGGTTCAAGGCCAGCCTCAGGAACTTAAGTGAGGCCTTCAGCAACTTACTGAGATGCTGTTTCAAAGTAAAAAATAGGGCTAGGGTGTAGCTCAGAGGTAGAACACCCCTTGGTTCAATCCCCAGTACCATAAGGGGGGGGGGAAGGCACATCTGGGATACCAAATTTATTCCTTTTAGGTAGTTCTATGAAAACCTGAAGTCCCTAAAAAGTGTCACCAAGCCCAGCATGGTGGTGCACACTTGTAATCCCAGTTCTTGGGAGGTTGAGACAGGAGGATCGCAGGTTCGCTGCCAGCCTCAGCTACTTAGTGAGGCCCTCCACAACTTAGTGAGACTCTGTTTCAAAATAAAGAATAAGAAAACAACAACAACAAAAAATAGGGCTGGGGTGTAGCTCAGAAGTAAAATGCTCCTTGGTTCAATCCCCAGTAACACAAAAAAGAAGTATCACCAGAGACAGGATTTAAAAGAGCCAGTTTTACGTCAGCATAAACAACCCATCGTATGTTCTTATTCATAGAGCTGACAGGGTACCTGGCTAGATATACAAGTTTTAGAAGTCTAATTAGTATTTCGTCTTTGAATTTTGGGGCTTAATCTTTGTGCATCATTCTGTATTATCAAATAAACTAGCCACATACCAATAGATTAAGGGATATGGTAACATTTTAGAATTAGTATCTTCTAGTAACAAAGTCAATGAATTAAATTGAAATCTATGAATAGTTTGATGGATTCTTGCCCATTAAAAATTAAAAGGAAAGAAGGGTTATGTCCTCTGAGAAAACACATTTTATTAGACACAGAAATAAGAAATTGTGCATTTAAACCTTAAAAACAAAAGTATTTTCTGTCCACACACAACAAATGTGTGCTTGTATGCATACATTTTATATATATATATAGTGAGTATATATATAGAAATAGTCAAGCATAAGTTAATTTTTGATTAACAGCAAAGAATTCTTAGGGCAAAATCAACAAAATATTGGATTCTAAAACAATTTATAGGCACTCATTACATACAAATGATTACTTTTAATATATCAGAAATCAATTAATAAAAAAATTTAAAAATTTAAATGCATAAAATCTTTCTCAAATCTAAGATCTATGATCATATGAAATGAGTTTGGTAATAAAACAGAACAAAATTCTTTTTTATTAGATTAGTAAGAACTTTAGATTTTCATTCACTTAAATGGCAATCCTGCAAAAACAGAACAGGAAGTATATTTTGAAACTGATAACTACTTTTGGCAGTATGTGTACACTTTAAATGTCCTTGCTTATTAGCATTTATTTCTATCTACAGAGAAACTGAATAATTATACCATAAGATGATCAAAACTACCTTAATAATTAGAAGCAATATGTAATTAAGAATTTTTTCCCTTTTTAAAGATTTATGTAGTCTTTTTACAAATAAATTAAAAACGAAGAAGAAAAAAGCCCCCTTTTAGCAGCTAATCTGGTTTCAGCTGGGAATGTTCTCTACTGGTATCAACAGTAGAGGGATACATCGTGATTTTAGAGTTGGGTTTCTTCTCTGTCCTCTCAGGTACCTAACAAAAGGTTTACTGATTTGTTGTTGTTGTTGTTTTGTTTTTTTATTATTTGACTAGTTAACTACCACAAAAAATAAAAAAGCAAACATAATGCAAGGGCACTGGAAAATATTAAGTATCACAATATTAGTAATTTAATAAAAATGCACTTTGATGATAAAATGATCCTAGTAATGTTATAAAACAATGAAATCTCAACTTTACCCTTTTTCAAAAATACCAAAATTTGAAGAAAGTACTGATATTTACCATGTTATTTCATTAGTAGTAGTTCTACCTCATGCTTAAATAAATGATGCTGAAGTAAATGATACTAGTCAATGTAAGAACCAAAATTTCACTTAAAATAAACTTGGCATAGTTATGTCAGTATTAAAAGATAAGTTCAAAGTGAAATATCTCTTTATGGGTTTTCATAGGAATAATGTTTCTCAAACTGTGAGGGCAACCTTTTTGGTGAAGCATTAACTTCTTATAAATACTAGTACAGGTAAAAAAGGAGAAACTTTCCATTGAAGCACAAACTCTATATTAATTTTTCTTGGAATTTGAAATAGAGAAAAAAATTAATTTGCTGCCTCTCTAAGGTAATATACTAGGTCCTAGAAGCATAGTAATAGAACTAGGACAAGGAAAAAAAATCACTGGCCGTTAGCGTGATTGATTCTATTGCTTAGGAAAGACATTTTCTGTTAGGTTTTCATATGCACACTAAAATGTTCCTTCTCATAAGAGGGTAGTTATTTTCATGCTTTATTCTGTAACATTTACAGAAAGGTGGGTTTAATGATTTAGAAAAAAAATCTCCCCCCTCAAAACTTCCAAACATAATTTTAATCTATGGAACCAAGAAGAAATACCCTAGAAAAAAACAACTGCAGTAACAAATGACTCTGAAGACTCCATTCTCCTTCTGAGTCAAAATAAAAGAAGAAAAGACAGTGTGCAGATATATAAAAAATGATGGAGAAAACCAATAGGCCAACCAAAGCGA
Source organism: Graphiurus murinus (assembly GCA_004027655.1). NCBI lineage: Eukaryota > Metazoa > Chordata > Mammalia > Rodentia > Gliridae > Graphiurus > Graphiurus murinus. The sequence continues at coordinate 20,292 of PVLC010012668.1, forward strand.
GATGAAGAAATTGGAAAAGGGCACTTGGTCCTTATGTATCAATGGTTCCATTCTCCTTTCACTAATACTTTTATAAAACTTCATTAGCTAGTCTATTTTATTTTTATTTTTTTCTTAATAAAAGTTCTGATGACAATTTGAGAAATCTTGAAAGAAAAGTACTAAAAAGATAGAGTAAGAGAGTTAGGGTATTATATGCCAATTACCTAGTGAAACAGATTAGTATTAGCATAAGCCTACAAAATTAGAACAGCTCCTATTTGTGAAAAGCAGAGCAGGTAAAGTCTTACGTGTATTCCGGTGCAGAAATCGATGCCTGGAACCTTGAAATTTTATTTCTTGGGGCAGAATCTGATCTGTGCCACCTTAAATAGTAATTATGTTTCTTTTACATTTTTGGCTTTCATAACACAAAGACAAAACTAGATATGCTTCTACTGTCAATAGGTGACAATAATCAATCCTACTGCCTTTTCAAAGTCATTTAGAAAATGAAGGCCAATGCCCCTGCTCTTATATCTGTTTGCACTTCTATTCTTAGAACCAAGGAGTAAAATAAAGTGGAGGCAGGCAAGGGTTCATGGATAATCATGCATAAGTAATCTCACATGAAAAGAAACATCTAAAGTAGGTAAAGATAGCGAGAGTTTAATAATTAGTTTAGTAGAGAGGTAACTATAGCTGTGCTATACTAATAGTTTCTTTCTTACCACAGTAACAACACTGAATATATAATATGCTCATTACAAAAAAATTCCTATAGTTAATGAAATATAGATCCCTAAAGATGAATTCAATCATAAATAGGAGAAGAAAGGGTAAGGTTTCATTACTAACATAAAGATAGTTAAGTATCTTACAGTAACATGGCAAAATATATAACAACCAATACAAAAAGTATGGTTAAATAATGTTAAGCATTTCATTGTGAAAACAGATAAAGATTCATGTAACTTTCACTACTAAAAAAGTGATTTTCAAAACATGACTTTTTTATTCTTTTAAGCATTCACAAAATGCCATTAAGGCAATTCAAAGTAAAACAGAAAATCAAGTGTTAGCACTATTAATCTTTTGTTATGAGGAACTTGCAACATAATTGAGGGTCTAAATAATAAATCATATTTGTACATAGTTAAGAAAGTTTATTGGAAACCTTTGTTGCCTTAAAAAAATTAGAAAATAAAACCTCTAGCTGTATGTTTAATCTACCTTAGCCATAAACTATAAGACTTTTTATTATTTTCTATGATATATTTGAAAATATTTTGGAAAAAAGGATTTCATGGGCCTGCTGACATCACATCGGCCAACAGATATTGGAAGGAAAAACATACAATAAATTATAAAAAAAGCATTCATATCAATAATGGTTGAACCTTCCAGGTAAGTCTTCCATACAGGAGAAATATATTCATTTTAACTAAATCTCTTCCTATATAACCTTCAGAATAACAAAAACTAGGAGACATTTCAAAATTCTTCAAGAAATCAAAGCAGTCATAGTTCTCCCTTGCACCTAACACAAGAGAATAAAATTTCAATAAAACAAGTGGATAAATACATTGAAGCTGAAATTTCACTCAGTGATTGGACTTGCCAGCTAACTTGTTCCTAAGACTTCTTTCAAAGCAAGGATAAAAATACGTGAAAAAAACTCCTTCTATTCTAAACATTACAGCCCCTAACTCCATCAAAGCCTCTTCTGCACCCCCTCCTCTTTAGTCAGGTCTAAACTACAATATGGTGTAAGTAATATAATTATATTGTGCTCTGGTTATTTTGTATATGAAATTAAATGTTTTACTTTTATCTAGATTTGCATCATCTCCTGGTTCATTCATAATTCCCAGAGAAGCGAACATGATGCTTGCTAACACACACAGTTCCTGAGGAGTTTATGGAACTGTTCAAAAAAAATTAATGAGAGTGAGTATTATTTTATGTAAATAATCTAAGTAATTATTTTAAAAGGCATCATTGCTAATGGTTTAAGATTTAAAATTCTTACCAGTTTTCAAGGGTGTTTTATTTGTAAAAACTAATTAATTTTGGGGGGGCGGTACTGGGGATTGAACTCAGGGGCATTCTACCTCTGAGCTACATCCCAAGCTCTATTTTTTATTCTTTTATTTTGAAACAGGGTCTCACTAAGTTGCAGAGGGCCTCACTAGGTAACTGAGGCTGGCCGCAAACCTGGATCCTCCGGTCTCAGCCTCCCAAATGCTGGGATTACAAGCGTGCACCACCATACTCGGCTTAAAAACTAATTAATTTTAATAAAATAAAAAGTACTTGCCCAATTTGAAACACCTTGCAGCAGCTTTAAGGTCAGGGTGTGACAATATAACCAAATAAGAAGGAAGAATTTAACAAACAGCCCTTTAAACAACATCCATGTATTTCTGAAAATGAAAGGGACCTAATAATTCAAGAATCAGTCAGTGGAAATCTGAAAAATAAGGAAAACTCCACGTGCCTGGCTACTCTGTGTACTACAGCTCATTACAGCTGAAAATGGCTGCTTCACATCTTAAGACATTAATAACTTGAGAATAAAAACATTCTATTCTGTGTTTTCCTCTTATTTTCAATCTATATGCTAGCTAGACTGTACATAACTAAGCATTTATATTTATCAATTTGTCTCAAGTATATTTTATAGATTTCCTAAGTAAGCAAACCATACTTACAGAAGAGTATTAAACACACACAGAATACCATAAAATGTTACTGAAAAAGTCTCACAACTAACAAAATAGTCAGATTTTAGGACTTATAAAAAGTACTGCAAAAAATGACACAAATGTAAACAGATTTTAAAAACTATGGGAAGTAATTATTTAGAAAAAGATATGCATAGACAATATTCTGAGAAAACTTAAAAAGAAGATACAATACTTAGTGGCTCTACTCACATGGAGTCGTTTCTGACCAGCTGTCCATTTTGGCGAACAGCATTTTCACTCATAGAGCGTTCTCTTTTTAGCCTGCCAACTGCACGGATCTGTTAGGGCAAAAGAAAGGGAGAGGGATCAAAAATATTCCCAGTAGTCTAGTAGCTGCTTAGCATCAAAAGAACCTTAGTCGAAGGTTACTCACAAAAATTACAATGAACCAAGGCAAGCAAGCAAGAATTGCTGTCAGACATGTGTATTAGAGATAGACTTGTTAAAACAAAAACAAAAACCCCTACTTATTATAATGCAGATAAACCTGGGAAAGAATGTCCATTTAGTTTTAGATAAAAGTGTAGTATCTTTTTACATAAGTATCAATCTTGGTCTAATTACAGTTGTCTCTCATTATCTGCAACAGACTGGTTCCAGGACTCCCACAGATACTTAGCCTGTGGGCTGCTCAAGCACGTACATAAAATGGTACAGTACTATGGATATCTGCTCACACACTTTAAGGCACCTCTAGATTACTTATAATACCTAATGCAATACAATGCAAGTGCTATGAAAATAATGTTATTTAGGGAATAATAATAAGGAAAAAAATTCTGCTGTTTAGCACAGTTTACGCACCACTGCAGACCAAACTATACAGTATATGAGGTGAACAATCCTCAAACAACAGGTGCTGGGGAAAGACTGAGGGAGGATCAGCAAAAACAAACAAACTTCTGAAAACAGGAGTCTGTTTGGAGCCTACTACAAGAGTGTTTTATAGTTACCCAAAAGTCTAAATTACTTTTAGACAACTACATATAAAGTTTAACGTCTCAATAGTTATGTTATTTATGCACAGTAGGCAGTACTGGGAATCTCACTATACCTGTCTTCTTACCTACTGCAGAGATGCAGCTGCTTTCCTTTAACTAGAATAACTCTTCCATACAGCAGGGGATCAAAATGAATTGTCCATCAAATCAGAACCATTCCTACTGCTGAGTGGTGAGAACTAAGATTATCCAGGCAAGTATCCTATGACCTCTGCAAAGCCTGAGATGTTAGCGGATCCATCCTAAGTCTACTGCTATTTTCACCACCGGAAATCTGATTTAACACACATCTTAGCAGGGACATTAGCCTCGACATTACTGTCATCTGAGGGGAAGTGACTTGAGACAAAGGCACACACGTGTTATGCTTTCTAATATGACTGAGTCATGTATTGTAATACCACAGAATTTAGACACTGTCCTGCCTGAGTTGGTAAGGAACAAAATGATCTTTTAAGTATTTTTACCATTTAGTTCAAGGTGGGGATGGACATGTTTCAATTCAGAATTATAAAAATATCATACAGAACCATCCTATATTGACAGTTTCTTGGCTCCAGACGATTTATTAGAAGTTGGGCCACAGGGTCCTCTGTGTCTAGTTATATACATAGATATAGATATATACATATATATATATGTATATATAGATATATACATAGATGCATCTGTACTGCATGCTGTATATGGATGTGTTGCACATATGCACGTAATTCTCCGTTAAAGTTATATCTGATAATTCATAAACTCAAATAAATGCCCTTTAGGCTCTTGTTAACTAGTTCTCAAGATCTATGATAAGCGTACTTCTCCTTTAAGAATCTGCTCAGATGCGTTAGCATGTGCCAGTTTTTAGAGATCATGGGAAGACGACGTGAACAATGTGTCACAATGGAGAGACCATGCAGTCGGAGTGCACACCATGACTTCCATGGATGAATGTGTCCAATATAAAAACACAGAAGTTACTCTTTTCTCCTCTCCAGACTCCAGACATCTGCTCTCTTCTGCTCGTTGAAATCCTAGCTCTCTTTCCACAGATGAGGGGAAGAAAAGGGAGCTAAACAAACCGTCACCAAATTGTGATCAGACTCCTATCCTTCAGGTTCTTGACTTTCTAGCTACAGCAAGACCTCTGAAGTATTCAGCGAGTTCCCCAGGAATCGTCTGCATGTGTCTGAGGCAGTGTCGCATGGCCAAGTGACTCATCACCCTTCAGGCTGCTAAGGTCTTTTGCTCTACATCCTCAGGGCTGTCATGCCAGTGGAACGGGGCCACCATTAGACACGGACAAGCATCTCCTGCTTCCTAACAGTAGGACCACTGGGACTAGAGCTTTCTATTAGACATCCGTGGCTTTGGGGTTATCCTTCAGCTTCTAGAGCTGTGGTTTTCTAAGTGCCCGGTGACAAGGCTGGCTCTAGATGGGTACTAGTTCTTCTAGTCTAATCCTCGAGCTCTGGCTATACAATTTGCACATGACTACTGTAGAATTTTGCCACTTGACAGCTTCTGTATAAAGTCTGCATGGCTTGGAGATAAGCTTACTTTGTGAAAACATCCATTACCTTTGCTCTTCTCTTCCAAAATCAGGTTAATACAGGTCAGCTGATTTTGCTCTTTCCAGAACTTTTGACTGTTGACATTTCTTGGGTACACTGGGGTTTGGTGCTCTTTTAAAGATTATAGAAGTGGATGGCACTTTAGTGCTTTTCTTTGAAGTGGTAGCAGCAAATTTTGAGCAAAAGCTCTTACAACTTGTTGTTCAGAGTGTGTTTCTACTTCAATGGCATTTATTGTAGTTGATCTGGTCAAAGCATATTGCTGCTTCATCAACAGAGGCGGTACAGTCCAAATCTCTGGCTTGGGGCTTGGTCACACTGCTCAAGGCTGTGCGAAATCTTATAGGCATCATTTTCCAATTTTTTCCCCTCCCTCCTCTCCCTTCTTGACCTCTGGAAGATCTTCTCTAGCTGAGACTCCTTTTTAAGAGGACACAGCACTGTGAGAGCCTCTTCCTGCCCATTCATACTGACACATGCACTGTGCACTGTAAGACCTTGAGGGCTGTCATGACGCAGGGATTTTGTAGTTTCACGTCCAGTGCACATGGCTGGTTGTACAGTTGTTTCATTCCAATAGGCAGAACCGCCAAGCAATGGCCTTGTCTAAAGAGCTGTTCTCATATACCAGTAGAAATTAGACAGATTGAAGGAGTTCATCAGTTTCCCCTCTTCTAGTTAAGCCTTCAAATTTTACAAACCTTCTTTGAGTGAGGGGATGTGGCCCATTTTAAGTCATCCTTACAGACTCGCTCGAATTAAAAATCTACATGCAGTTGTTTTCTATGCACTTACCCCCTGCCATCAGTCAGGCATTTTTTTTTTTAAACTTATATATATTAAAAATGTTTACTAGCTGGGCACAGTGGCACATACCTGTAATCCCAGTACTTGTGAGGCTGAGATAGGAGCATTGCAGGTTTGAGGTCAGCCTCAGCAATCTAGCTAGACCCTTAGCAACTTAATGAGACCTGGTTTCAAAAGAAAGAAAAAAGTCTGTGTGGGGGGGTTGGGGGGACAGCATAAAATAGAACACTTTTGTGTTCAATTCCCAGCTTCCCCCCCCATGCATGTATGTATGACTGACAGGGTCTCACTACCTGGCCCAGGCTGGCCTTGCCTCAGCCTCCCGAGTAGCTGGGATTACAGGCGTGCACCACCAAGCCCAGCTCATCAGCCGGGCTTCCAAACAGAAGTTTTCGAGCCTTCCTCATAAACCTTTTCCTGATAGTCACCTTTCTTGACATAGCGAGTAGTTCTCAACCAGTGCTGCCTTTTGACCTCTAGAGGACATCTGGCTATGTCTAGAGACATTATTATTATTTTTTTTGCGGTACTGGGGATTGAACTCAGGGGCATTCTACCTCCGAGCTATACCCCCAGCCCAATTTTTTATTCTTTATTTTGAAACCGAGTCTCACTAAGTTGCGGAGTGCCTCACTAGGTAGCTGAGGCTGGCTGCGAACCCGGATCCTCCGGTCTCAGCCTCCCGAATGCTGGGATTACAAGCGTGCGCCACCACGCCCGGCTTTAGAGACATTATTTTTAATTGTGGTAAAATATGCATAATATGCAATTCTCAGTTTTAGCCACTTTCAAGTGCACACTTCAGTGGCATTCAGGACGTTCACTATGCTGTGCATCCATCAGCACTATCTGGTTCCAAAGCACGTTCATTACTACAAAGGAACCCCTGCACTGCTTATGTAGTCACTCTTAATTCCCCTTTCTTCCAATCCCCCCGGCAACCACTAATCTGCATCCTGCTTCATGGATTATCTATTCTGAATTTCATGTAAGTAGGATAAGGTATGTGGCCTTTTCAGTTTGGCGTCTTAAACAGAGCATGTTTTCAAGGTTCATCCATGTACCATGAATCAGAACCTCCCTCCTTTTTATTGGATAATAATTACTCTGTGGATGTGATACATCTTACTTGTTTCTATCCTTTAGCTACTGTGGACATTGGATTTCATGACTTGGAGGATACTTACTGACACCTTGTAACTAGAGACCAAGAATGTGGTTAAACATTCTACAGTGCAAAAGGACAGGCCTCACCGCAACAGAGTTCTCCAGTTCAAAATGTCAATAGTGCTGAGGCAGAGAAACCCTGGCAACTACGGCAGAATGATTGTGACGAGGCAAATGGTTCTGGGACATCACTCTGTGGATTCAGAGCGAGTCATCAATGTTTCCAGCACTCAGGGCCCCTGACGTTTATTTCTAGCAGGCTTGCTCCCCTGCTCACTGGCCGATCACCTCTTGAGGGATACCGGAACCTTCTATAAGCTTGAAACTATTGCCAATGCTTTCCTTTCAGAAGGCAGCTGGTACTAATCTCAGAAACTCCTCTCTTTTGTCTCAGGACTTGGCTCTTACTGTAGGATTTAACTCTTTATAACCATAATATTTATACATACTGAGTTTTAAACAGAATTTTTCTTATGCACCTGGCATTATTTTTATGTTTATTTTACAGACAAGTCTTAATTGTTGGATAACTTATCCAAAGTTATGCAGTTAGTAAATGGCAAAGTAGGTCTTCAAAATTAGTTCTAATTTTTTAGCTTAAGTTTTTCATCCCAGTGCTACACACTGAAAATTTACCACATTTGGCTAAACATCACAATTTCTGCAGAAGTGAACACCATATAGTCTTTTGAGGGCAACCTTAGCAAAGCATTTTCATTCAGTCTTAATCACTAAGGAAAGTGCTAGATCTCTTTTAATCAGTTGTGTGCACTGAGTAGGCAAGTGTCTAAAATAGAAGAAATAGAAAGACCAAAAGAGCAAAACCTGATGATAGCAAAGGAAGCATCTCTCTCCTGATAAATCCATACTCCGAAAGAGTATTTTTCATAGTTTTAATGTCCACTGGGAACTCTGAGGAGCTGGGATGCTGGACCTGTAACTGGAAGCATTCTTCAGCTTTGAGAAGCCATCTTCATACCTTTCATTATTCTTTACTATGAAAAAACTTCATTTCTTCTGTGTGCTAATGTTTTTCTCTCATTCATACTACTGTTCTGCTGTGACTAGGCAGATAGCAAACTTTCTGAGAAGAGGAACAATACCTTTCACGTTTGTACTGCATACAGTATCTTACTTACGGGATCTCAAAATATGGTTGTTAAATAAATAAATTTTGCAAGAATCTTTTTGTCATGTAAATACTCACATTTAGTTTTCAAACTGGCACCTAAGAGCATTACCTTGTAAGAAACACAGAACTTAAAAGTAGTGACAGATAGTACTAGAAAATTGCATTGCCCTAGTTATATGATTGTTTGACCCTCTTTGGAAAAGCCTACATGAAAAACCAAGCCAGACATGAAAAACGTGTTTGCACATGTTATTATGCCAACAATAAGCTAAGAAGTTAAGTTACAATGAAAAAGATGCAACTACGGAAAGCATAGAGAAAAATGTTTCAAAAGACTGGTTCTAAGTCAACAGCAGTGGCAAGATGTCTACTGCTAAAAACTAACTAGTCTATACTGCTATAATTAAGTTAACAGGGGAACTAATATATATGGTATAGCAGCTAACTCAATAGAAACCTTTCATCAATTACCAGAGAATGGGTAGTGTCAAGATAAAAGGAGTTTTCTTAGCTCTATTTTCCAGCTTTATTTATAAAAATGATGCATTTTCTCCTATTGTAAAACTTCCCAATTTACTCTGTATTGTTTAAGATGTAACATCTAGACATAAAAGTTTTTCCTTCAAGTCTACAGGAATGGTAATAATACTTTCCACAAGATTTTCATTTTCCCGAAGCATAATATTTTTTAAAATAGCATATCTTATTTGGGAATTTATAAATCAGAACTGACAGTGACAATGTCCCACATGGAAGCCTTCCATTACATATCACTAATGATATGATACACAGCCTCTTGCTTTTGTCTATAGTCTTTCAAATTCAGTTGCTGTTAAAACTCTACTTACATCTTCATTTTGAGGAGTTGGAGGAGGTCTTTCTAAATCTAGAAAATCTAATGGTCTTTCACTTAGCGTAAGTACACGAGGTGGTGTTTTTAGTGCCAGAGGTTTTAAGGGAGTTGACTGAATAAGATCAAGATCTGCTGGTCTTGAAAATGAAATGTCTTCATTATTTCCTAAGAGAAAAGAAAAAAAAAAAAAGCGTAAGTTTTTAAAAAGTAGTGGTTCAACCGGGTATGGCAGTACATGCCTGTAATCAGGCTGAAACAGGAGAATTGCAGGTTCGAGGACAGCCTGAACAAGTGGTGAGACTCTCAAAAACCTAGAGAGACTCTGTTAAAAAAAAAAAAAAAAAGGGGCTGGGGGTGTAGCTAGGAAGTAGAATGTCCCTGGGTTCAATCTCCAGTATCACTCACACATACACACAAAAAAGGTAGTGGTTTAGTTAAAATGTATTTACCTTCTCTCATTTCTGTATTATAATCAGTTCAACATTTTCAGCATACAAATTGACATTTCACAAAATATTTAACATTGTGGTACAGAAATTACTCAGCACCTAATATATGACACACACACAAAATAACCCTCCTGCAACATCCATTTTGCAAATTGGCAAAACATCTGAACAGATACTTGAAAAAGAGAATCATAAATGACCAAAAAAGGCACTTGAGCAGATGTTAAAAGTTATTAATCATCCTGAAAATATAATTAAAATTATAAGAAATGCCACTACATACCCACTCAAGTGACTAAAATTAGACTGGCAATACTCTCAGCAAGGATGTGGAACAACTGAAATGCTCATGCATCACCGATGGGAATGTAACACAGCACAACTTGGAAAATAGATTGCCAGCCTTTAAAACAGTTAAATATACCCAGCAATTTCACTTCTAGAGATATGAAAGCATATGTACATGAACACTTAGAGCAGCTTTATTCTAAGAGCCCCAAAAGGAAACAACTCAATTGCCCATCAATAGGTACATGGATAAACAATGATACATTCACATACTGGAATATTATTCAATGATAATGATGGCATGAAAAATTAACATATGCAATAATATGGAAGAAATGCAAAACATTACACTCATCAACGGGAGCCAAAGCAGGATATACCGCATTCTATTTATATTAAACTCTAAGAAAAACAAATCTAGTCTCTGGTTATCAAACCAAATCTAGACTATGGTTGCCTAGAGCCGACAGGTGGGACTGATAGAAAAGCACAAAAAGGGAACCCCTTGAGGCAATAAAAATGTTCTGTATCTGGACTGCAGTGGTTACATATGTTTATCAAAAACCATCAAGTGTACATCTAAAACCGTACACATTTTAGGCGTGTAGAACCTCATCAGCTGATTCAAAGATTGATTAGACAACTTTCTAAACCACGCTGGAATACCTGCTACAACGATCCTCTCCGGCACCTGCATGATCACACTGGCATTGGGAACGCCCTCTTGGAACCCCTGCTCCAGGTCGGCATTTGGTGGTGCTACTTTTAATTTTTCCGGGACCCTCATTCGCTGACTAATACCTTCGGTGTATTCCATTTCATACTGAATCCGACTAATTTCTGCCATCTCAGCAGCAGTGGGAGAAGGAAATGCTGCCCCACTCACCCTGCGGGAGAGAAAGTTGAAGACCAGGATGACTGAGTGTTAGAGTATCAGTGCTTTCTATGCTGTGATGTCCAAAGATAATACCTTATAATAGAAAGAGCAAAAGGAAACTTATTTTCAAGCACTGAATACACACAAAGGAAAAATAAAAGACTGAAGAAAATGCTTTCTGTAACATGATGCCTTCTGACTTACCAACTTAACTGCACCTTGAAAATAGTGCTCAGGAACAAATTTTAAAAATTATTGTACAACTATAACACAAATGTGTACACATACTCACAAACACACACACAGTCTCTCCCACTGCATAAACATATATGCATGCTGCTTACAACTCAAAAAAGGCCTGAAATAAAACTTAAATTAAAAATTCCTACTCAGGGGGCTGGGAATGGAGAGCGCTTGCCTAGCATGCATGAAGCCCTGGGTTTGATCTTCAGCACTGCAAACAAAACAAAACGGAAAAGAACAAAACAAATCCCTAATCAATTATTTGAGAGACTGCTACTTGGACTTTATAAAACTGAAATTAGAAATTGCTGTCATGCACAAAAAATATAAAACCTTTCAATGATGAAAATCAGACTCAAAAGGTAAGTAAGGTTAATTCTAAATTTACTAAAAAAAAAAAAAATGAAAGTCCCTGAAAATTTTATAACACAAATTAAAACCTCTCTTTCTGAATACTTGATGACTGAGATGTAGTGAATACCAAATAAACAATTTATATTAACAAGTCCTTACTGCATGTATTCATATTTTGAGGGATTAAAAGCTTTATGCTATTAACTTATATTTAATACCATATTTACATGTATATATTTTTTTAAAGCATCAACTGCCTTTGGGGAAAGACAGTACCAATGCACTAAACAACCCTGCCAATTGTAGAGGGATCCATGACCCCAGCAAATGCAGTAGAAGGAATAGAGCCCACAATGCAACGCGTTGATAAAAGCAAAAAAAGGAGCGTGGCTAGCCTATGGCAAACAGCTTTCCAGCCATGTCTCTCAAACCTACAATACCAGCTGAACTGAAGAAAATTCCACTGACCTTCCTAGCGGCGTGTCACTGCTTGTTCTTTTACTCATTTTAATACCGTAAATACACACCTACAATAGCTATGAAAACACCGCTACCCTGTAGTTCAATTACTTTACACAACAACCCTACAGATCTGAACTTTTTGAAGGTTTGCATAACAACACGGACACTGCTTTTCCAGCTGCAAGAAAGAAAGAATAAAAATCAGTATTTCAACAATTCATTCCATAAGAAAACTAAGACTAAAAGTAAGGATCTACTTAAAATTGGTTTTGGAAAACTTAAAACTGTTTTTAAACAGTTAAGCTGACTTAAGTTTAACTGTTTTCAAACTTAAAACTGTTTTTAAAATCTGACGTGAGTCTAGACCTGGAAACCCAATTTTCAAATCTCTCCTAAACAGAATTACTCTATAGTAACTAAAAAATCATGAAGATGGTTTTAAACATAGTCATATTTTATGATTTTACAAACAGGATAAAGAAAAGCTGCATCAATTTATATACAGACGTGAAGTCAAATTAGAAAAAAAAAAACAAAAAAACAAAAAACCAACACTGCCATAAAACTCTAATATATTTCAAAGGAGAAAAAAACTAAACTTTTTTTTTTGAGTAAATATGAATAATCATGTAGGAAATGCAAAGGGTATTTGAGGTAGCCTAAAATTTTGATGTGTAAGTATTGGTTTCCTTAAAAGGAAATAAACTTCAAAAACCAAATTACGCTAAGCTTTCCTCAAAAGTTATTTATACAAGTCAAGAGTAATAAACAATTAAAGACGGCAAAAAGGTCTTAATCATAGCTGGGGTACCAGATGTCCTCCCCACCTTCAATTCCACCTCACTGAGATGCTAAGAGAGTTCTTGGACGCTGCTCAGCCTGTTGAACCTTTCCAACTGCCTTAATTACCACTACGAACTAGCTTCTTTTATTCTTTACCAAAATGTCTGAATTTTAAGGATTTGGCATGCAGGCGATTTAAAGACTAAGAAAATCGAGCCCAAACAGAAAATCTTACTCACAAATGTGTACCAACTACTGCTTGCTACTTGGCACTATCTGCTTCTATGCTTCATATTAAATCCTTTAACTTGCTTCGCTGTGCATGTGCTGGACTTAGAGCCACTTCTGTTCCTAGGGGAGAAAAAGAGGAGCTAATTGAGAAATTAAGTAATACTGATATTAGAGACTCAAGTGGAAATTCTCCAAATGATGAAGGTCATAAGTATATATGACTTTACACTAAGAAATGAATTTAAAAAATGAAGAAAAAATTTAGTTTACCACCAATTTTAGTTCCATACAGTGTCCCATGATTATTTATCAGGTAAGACAAGATAAAATAAAAGACCATCTCTATCATTGTTTCTGATTTGTATTTAGAAAAATGTGGTAGAGGAAAACGCATGCTTAATACTCTGTATATACACACACATTCCACTGTGGGTACATACCACATTTCCTTTACTTAAATGAAACTTTTGTACTAAGACTTAACACTACTGTCTCAATTATTGGGTTTTCTGTATAAATAAAACAGATCAGAATTTAACTTTCTTTTCTCCCTCACCAGACCATGGCACTTTGGGTAATATATTTTAGCAATAAATAAACTTCTCATTTGGGGTTAAGATATTAATTCCAGAAGTTCTGTCACTTAAGATCTACTAAGCAACCAGTACAAGATTCTGTATTATATAACTGAGACAAAATCCTCCTTAGAATCAAAGATGATTTCAGGTCTCTACTTTCTAAGCTCAGTGGCTCCCAATATCAGCAATACTTTGCAACTTCATGAGTCTCCCTAGTATTCATACATTACATTTATTCTTAGCTAAACTTACTTTCTTCTTTAACTTGGATTTAAACAATTTTAAATAATGTATTTTAAGAGGAAACTTTCCATCGCCACTATAACCTAGGAACTTGATGTACAAATACGTGTAACAAAAACAAACTATTGCCAGGCATGGTGGCCCACACCTGTAATCCCAATACTTGAGAGGCTGAAACAAGAGGATCACAGGTTCAAGACCAGTCTCAGCAATCCAGTGAGTTCCTATTTCAAAACAATAAATAAAAAGAGCTGACAGGATTCCGCAGAGGCAGAATGCTTTTGGGTTCAATACCCAGTACCAGAAAAACAAAACAAAACAAACAAAAACTGTTACAAAAAACCCTCATCCTTACAGTACCTGTAGTCAAGTTACCTAAGACTGGTGGAATGTGTACCAATCTGGGGACACACTGATTCAAGCCCAACTTTCTATACTAAGCCAGTAGAAACCAGAAAACCTAGAAAGTCACAGGAACAACTTGGGTCACACTGATTGTGGTAGCAAAAAATTATATAATTCTACAATTACGATCCTCCGACCCCAAATCCAAGAGTTTTTTTTCATTTTGTTTTGTTTTTATCTAGGTCACTTGTTTTAGTTCCTTCTAAGCTATGAAACTTAAAGAATGGGCGTGTCAGAAAAGCAGATTGTAGGGATTCGGGGTTCATTTTATTTTTTAAGAAAAGTCACCAAAAACTTTGAAAAGTATCTCCTAACCACAGACACGTTTCAACACCAGAAGGGAGGAGAGCTAAACTCTGTAATCCTAAAATGAGGTGGCCTATCAGACAGGAAGGGAGAGGACACATAATTTCCTTCGGAAAGAATAACCAAAAAAAAAAAAAAAAAAAAAGGCTGGTGAATTCACAAGCCTTTTAAACCAAAAAGTAAATATCCCAAATTAATTGCATGGGAAGACTGCTAAGTACAACTTAAATCGCCCTAATTTCCCTAAGGGTTTTTCTTTGGGGATCTTATTAGCTAAAGGGATCGAAACAGAAACAAATGTTTTCACCCAGGGAAAGAAAACATTCCCGATTATTCAAAGTCTCTTAGTTGTCTTCTGCAATTAAAAGAGCACCACGTCAGAATGGGTGCCCACTGCTCGGACTTGGTGGGACAGAGCCTCGGGTTTTCTTTTGCCACAGAAGACGCAGCCCAGAGCCCAGCTGGGAGGCACAACACCGGCATCCACCCAGTCAGCAAGGATGCTTACAGACTGCAGGGCCTCCCGGGGCACCTGCAGCCGCCCGCGGATCCCACCACCCGGGCTTCCAACAGACCTTTCAACAAGTATTTCCCACAAAACCAAACAAAAGGCTACTTTTCAACCAGACATGTTCAAGGTCATACAGTCAGTTGTCCTGGCCTTGGCCAGAGGATGAACCGTGAGCAACAAAGCCCGGCCTTCCAGCTCGCAGGTCTCTCGTCCCGTTTCCCAAACCCCCAACTCCCTCTTAAGTCTGTAAAATCGGAATTTATTCCCCAAAACGCGATGCCCGGCTAGAAAGGGTGCAGAGGTTAGCCCCAACATTCGCAAGACAGGGTACTTCCGTCCCCCGCTCTCCTCGGAAACTGAGTGTGGGCAAGGCCTTGGGGAGGCAAGGCCGGGGTGGCACCGGGATGGGACTCGGGCCAGGGCAACACCGTGAGCGGCTGGGCCAGCGCAGGTCCCTCCGTGGATCCCAGTGTCGCGGCCGCGGCGCTAGGCCGGAGGCCGGCTCGGGCAGGGTCCCAGGTCGGGCAGACGCGAGCACTCACCCCAGGGCCCGCTGAAGAGTCCCCAGAGAGGGCCGCCGCCAGCCTGCTCCAGGGCGCTCGGGGGGCGCCCGCAGAGGCCGTTGGCCGAGCGCACAGCGGCGCCGGGGCGAAGCACCGGCCAAGCGGCCCGCAGCGGGCCCGCAGCGACGCGAGAACGGCCTGGACTGGCCCCTTCCGGCAGCCGTAGCGGAAGCGGGTTCGTGGTCACGTGACGCGGGAAAGGGCGGACGTACGGCTCACGCACTGGAGCTGGGCCGTGAGACGCCGGTCAGGAGACATATTTGTTGTGGGCACAGACCCTGGTGTCTGCAAGGTAAATCTTCAGTAGCCCGGTTTCAGGATCACCTGCATCAAAATGGCTAAGGTGTGAGGCCCAAGAATCTGCATATTTAACCAACTCTGGGAGTGATTCTTATGGACTCTAGTTTTGTTTGTCTTCTAAGCCCTGTAATAAGAACCCCGGGAAGAGGGAAGTTCTATTAGGTTTCATCGTGGATAGCAGTGACGTTTGGCTTCCCAAGAGCTGTCTACCTAACTTCTGACACTCATCCTCGAACCCCTGGACTCAGAGAAGTGTGCTCACTAATGAAAGGACAGACTGAAGCCAGATCGAGAAATACTGTGTATGCCTGGACTTCCACAGCCAAAGGAAGATAAAGGCGTTCTCTTATCCTTGGATTCAGCTAACCATAGATCGAGATTATCTATCTATCTATCTATCTATCTATCTATCTATCTATCTATCTATCTATCTAAATATATATAAAGTTAAAACAATGAAATAAGCAAAGGTGTAGACGAATAGTAATATTCGGTAGTGCTAAAGGCTTACAGAAATTAGTGTTTTATTACATTGTTAATACAAGATGAAAATCCTAACAATCTTTCTAGAGAGCGTTTTTGTATATGTATGAAAGACCTAACATTGCATGATCCTTTAGTTCTGTAAGTTTCCTTTTAGAGATTTATCCTGAGGAATAATTGTACAAAAATGAAATAGTTATAGCATGTCTATAATGAAACTAAATTGTCTGTCAATTGAAGATTTATTGTTTTATGTTGTATATACATGCAATGTACTATGATATAAATTTTAATTAATTCTTGCCTATTGATGTAGAAATCTGTCCACAATGTATTAAATTTTAAAAATCTGCAGGCATGGTGGTGCACACCTGTAATCTCAGTACTTGGGAGGCTGAGATAGGAGGTTTTCAGATTCGTGGCCAGCCTCAGCAACTTAGTGAGATCTTGTTTTGAAGAAAAAAAAAAAAAAAAGGGCCGAGGTGTAGCTCAGAAGTAGAATACCCCAGATTCAATTATCAGTACTGAAAGAAAAGAAAAATCTAAAGACAAACCATGTTTCTATTTCATTTCTGTTTAAAAATATATTTGTATGAGAAAATATGGAAAAGTATATATGTTAATTTGACAATTATCTTGGGTGGGGGTGAAGCTTATATAATAATGGTCTTATATTCTTTATCATAACTTTTGTACTGTCTCTCATTTTCATAGTGGATATCTATTCTTTTTATAATCCCAAATAAATTTCCACTTTAATAAAAATGAAGACCAGATATATTTTTTTCAGTTTTATTCTGATACAATAAAATAATATTTTAGTTATAATGACAGAAGTATTAGTACATTACAATATAATGTAATTAATATAAAATATTTAGTATATTTTAAATATATTTCATTTGGTTATAAAGTAAATATTAAGTTAGGAGCAGTAAGTTACATTTGATACACAAAAAAATCTAAGTTAGCAATAAAATTCAAATTTAAACATTTTAATGCTTTTCTGAATAAATTAACAATGTTTATCTTGTAGAAACAAAGAACTCTGAGAAATTGGTTGTTTTAGCACACTGTGAAATTCCAAAGTTGAAGCCCCAAATTGAAAAGAAACAAGTTACTTATAGTCTATTTGCAAAGTTTAATCTCCACAACTTTATAAGCTACTCCTAAATACCTGGAAAATAACACATGAGCTGTGTTTCAATGTTCACGCTTAGAAGTACGACTGCGCGACTGCCATTCATGTGGCTTCTTTGGAATTTGAGGTTTTAGCATCACTTGTCTTCCTCAGAAGTGAAATACTGTTAAGAGGGCTGGAGAAGAGACAGGCTTGGAAACGAGTGAAGGCCAGTCATTTGGCATTAGCACCAGTGTGGGGCTTCTGTTAGGATGAAAGTAAGTCACCTTGAGGTCATTTGTGAGCTTGGACTTCTACAGGAGGCAAAGATGGACTAATTGGGGCCAACGTCTCAAGTGTTTCTCAGTCATTGGAGTGCATTGGAATCGTGGGAAAGGCTGTTAACACACAGATTTCCGGCTTCTACCTACACAGTTTATAATTTTGTAGGTCTACAATGGGCCTGGAATTGGCATTTGTAACATGTTCATAGCCAAAGCTGATGTTGCCAATCCAGGGACCACACTTTGAGAACTACTGACCCATGGAGATCAGTTAGCTCTCTTTGCTACTATGAGTGCAGTTGGGACAGTAGGATATGTTTTAGAGCAGGAAAACTTAATGGTAAGTGAATCTAGTACATAATCTAAATAAAATGCTGCACATCTTTGTTTGAATGTAGAAGTGGCTTGACATCAATCCCATGAAATGTGAAGAATGTAAACCATGTCTGGGCTCCAGGCGCATTTTTCCTTAGGAAGCAATTAAGACTGGAGCAATGGCCTGAATTTAAATATCAGCACCAGCAGATCCACCCCACTGGAGCAAGAAGCATCTTCAAAACATTGTCTCATGATGCTGGGCCTCTAAGGCTTGCCACATAAGTGCTACCATCACATAAAAAGGATTTTTAAAATGTTCTGTAGATCTTTGCTTTCTTAATATTGTTCAGACCTTCACTTCTGTGGTGCCTAAGAGAAGCAAGAGCTCCTAGGCTTTCCTGGGCATAGATCTTACTTTTAAATCTTTATTCAGGCCTGCTGAATTATGATAATGAAGTATAAAAATGAGGATAAGAGAAGGAAAAAGGAAGGAAGGAGGGAGGGAGGGAAGGAAAGAAAGCAACTCATATATGTGAGACACTTTTGGTTTGGTTGGTTGGTTGGTTTTGGTGCTGGGGACTGAATCCATGGTCTCATGCATGCTGAGCACCTGCTTTAACTGCTCGCTGGTCTACAACCCTAGCCCTGTGTGAGGGTCTTAAGCAATAAGTCACCTTTTCTAAGATACTAGATCAGAAACAAATCTCTCTTGCTCTCTCATAGGCTCTTTCTGTCTGCCCTCTTTCTTAAAGTTTCTAATTTAGCCTAGCCCCTTGGTGCTGAATACAATGCTTATTAAGTTGAATTAAGTAACTTTGGGAATGTAGCAACACACTGAAAGGCAAGATTTAATACATACAGCTACCAAGTTATACAATTTGTACATTAAAGTTTTTACACAATGGACTCAACATGGTTTGTAAGAATTTGTGATATAACATTTTTTTTAACAAAGGAAAAATTGGAAAAGTAACACAAGAATAAATCTATAAAACAAAGTAATGAAGTATTTAGAGCAAAGAAAAATATTCTAAGACTGATAAGGCAACAAATGCTTTACAGCCTTTTATGAATTATTGAATTACTGTACCCAATTATCTAAGGTATATATATATATATATATATATATATATATATATATATATATATATATATATATATACCTATCAGCATTTATAGGGATAGGGATAAAGTCCACATCTAATAAGTGATGTGCTGGTTATTTGTGTGGATTCACATGAAAAGAGGAGTTAAAATTAGACACATTTCAGAGTATGTATATAGCAACATCTACTAAAATTACCTCACTAAGGGTAAACATTTTATCTACTTCGAATACAGGCAGTTTGCTTGAATGCGGTGAAATTAATTCAACGAACAAATAGAAATCTTCAAAGAAATAAAAAAAACATACAATTATTTCCAAGGCTATTATAGTTCCATTCAGGAAACCCTTCTTTTGGCCTTAGTTTTGGGTATGTTCGAAAAAGTCCCCCCAAATCCACAAACCTCATGAATCTTGTGTTCCCTCAGGCCCCGTCTACTCAACAGGTCTGGAAGTCCAATTCTGTTCACGATGCTCCAGTGTTCACATGACCCCATCTCCTCCTCCACCTAGGGTCTACAGTTTAGGGCAATCTAAGATCTGTTTAGTCTCCCTAAGTCTTGAAAAGAGGACAAATGTTGGGAATCCAGTAGACCAAATATCTCTTAGCTTGTCGCATTCAAGTTTTATACAATCACCAGTACACAGTGGTCTGGGTGTGTGTGGAATACAATGTCATTGATATTTTGTGAAAAGTTGTTGCCTTGCTATAAGAAACCTTGGACTAGCACAGATTTAGAGACCAAGATTGCAGGATTAACCAGAAAGAAGCACTTTGCTTTGTGGGGAAACAAATGAAACTGTACTACTAAGTCTTCATAGAACGACATTGTTTGGTTAGAGAAAAGTACCGAAATAAATGCATGTTCTGAATCATTACTTTGTTATTTAGGAGGAAAAAAAAATAGCAGTTCTCTTTTCCTTGATTTCTTCATTGTCTTTTCTTCATGCACACCTGACAGCGACTTATTATTTTTTCTAGCTCTCCAGCTTTCACAGTTGATGGAATAGGTTTTCTGAAATAAAAACAGCACCCCCACAAGAAAAAAAAAACTTCATTAATTTTTTATTAATTTGTAGATGAAAAAGGGAATATTTGTTGGGTTGGGGTTTTATTAATGAATATTGTAGCTATTTTAAATTTTATTACAGGTACATCTTCCTTTATGAAAGAGGTGAATTTCTGAAAAGATTTTATATATATATATAATTTTAGTTGTATTTCAGCAGCACTCAGAAATATAGGCCTTTATGTAAACTTATAGATCATCTTTTTTGAAAATAAAATCAGTTCCCACTCTTTTAAAATAATCTGTGTTATTCAGATATTCCAGTACAGTACTTTAGGGTCAGTAGATCATTTAGTGGTTTATTTGATAATTCACTATAAACTCACATATAAATATTAAGTATGTTTAGTGACGGCATAAGTCACATATTTTGTCTGTAGTTGAAAACCATGGCTACTTGCTGACTTCAGAATGCTTATAAACTAGGAGTGTCAAGCTAAACAGGATTTTATTGGCATGGGGTGGGAAGTTAAATGTGAGTTCCTCATACAAAGTTAAAGAAAAACTAACATGGGCAACCTTGGAATAGTTTTACACTTGAGTCATCTTGCAGCTGGGGAGTTACCTGAACATTCTTTCTGGGTTTAATGAAGCCAACCAGAAACTGTAGGAGTTTGAATAGTAGTTGCACGTTCCTCTTCCATGACATTCTATGAAGGGACTGGCACGGAATTCCTCCAAGCAGGAACCGGGGGACGCCAGTGCTTGCCCTGCACCCTCAGAACCTGCACCTGTGAACTATCACAGTGAAAACATCTAAATAAAACCTCTGTCTGTTGATGTTCACATGTTAATTTTCTGCTTTGGGGGCTGGGGGGACAGGGATGATTAAGATCAAGCAATAGGAGGAAAAAGCCAGAAAGCAAATTAACTTCTTAAACTTCTGCACCCAGATTTGCTGATACTCTAAGTATCTTCAGGTAGTGGCATCATCAAAAAGAGGGTAAAAGGTCTTCCTTCTACCTGGAATGCTTCTTGCCCCCAGACCTGACTGGCTGGCTCTTGTTATTCAAGCATTCGCTTACCTTTAACCTCAGAAAGGCTCTCCTTATCTCTTTTTTCCTTCCTTCCTTCCTTCCTTCTTTCCTTCCTTCCTTCCTTCCTTCCTTCCTTCCTTCCTTCCTTCCTTCCTTCCTTCCTTCCTTCCTTCTTTCCTGCCTGCCTGCCTGCCTGCCTGCCTTTCTTTCTTTCACCTATCACCAACTAGATTCTTGGTACTATTATCATTGTACCTTCTTGCCTGTCACCTGTCTTCATCACTCGGATGTAATGCTTCTTGACAGCAGACCCTTGGGCTCCTGTTATTTTTAGTGTCTAGAACAATCATGGCACATGGTAGTGTTCAGTAAGTATTTTTTTTTTAATTAATGATTGAAAGAATGGGCAACTGTGAATGAAGAAGGGGGAGTAATGTGTCATGAATGATGCTACACAGCTATCAGCATTGCAGATGGTCAAGCCATAGACTTCATTTAGCACTTATATCTGGAGATTTTTCTTCAAAAGGCCATTTCTCTGCATTCTCATGGGAGCATCTAAGAGGCACGATGTAAGGCACAGAGATTTTGGAGCAGTAATCCTACCTTTACCACTGGTTACAGTTGGACATGAAACATCCCCTAAGGAGCTCATCTGCTAATTCAGGGTTGATATAGTTAAGTCACGAGAGTTGCAATCTCAGCAGTGGATAAACCCACCGTAATGGATCTGGGTGTGTTGGTAGTGGCCGGAGCTGGTAGGGTGTGGCTGGAAAAGGTGGATCCCTAGAGCACAGCCTTGGGGACTGTATCTGGTCCCCCTTCCCTCGCTTTCTCTCTTGCCTCTGGCCTCCATGATGTGAGGATCACAGCCCTTGTGCTCTCTTTTTCTCTGCTCCCCACAACCATGCCCTGAGATCCACGGTCCCTGGTTTCACGCGGACTGAACCCTGAAACCATGAGCTAATAAATCTTCCTTCCTCTAAGTTACATGGTCAAGTCTTTTTGATGATGGCTGTGAAAATGCTGACTAATACACCACTTAATAGCCACGAGACCTTGAGGAAATTACTTCATTCCTATTTGCAAGCTGTAGATAATAGGAAGTACTTTTCAGAGTTTTCGTTTGGATTACAGGGGATATATGTAAAGGAACTGCCAAAAATGGTAGCGACTATTCATCTAAGTGTCAGGATATAGAATTTGTGGGAAATCTCCTCCTGGGAAATCTATTTTTTTTTTAATTGCTCCATTATTTACCAGAGGTTACAAGGGTTTGTTTGTTTGTTTGTTTTGCAAATTATCAAACAAATATCCATGGCACATTTGATCCCACTGTCAGGAAACCTCAGTCTTGGGGGCCACCTTTTACCCAGTACCATGTAAGATTCTACAGGTAATCTATACCATAAATTTGTTGTTCCTTTTCTCCTTACCATGATGAAGGAAAATCCTTTCCAGAGAGAAACCCAGCCCTGGGGGCATGGGGGCGTGGTCGTGGTTTGGCTGTGAACAGCTATGGTCATCGCAGGCCCTTCACAGACAGTACACCTGTAACAGGAGACCAATGGTGCCGTGGCATTGCACTTTCACACCATTCCATTCCAAGCCTGCGAGTCCACTGATCCCATTTATGAAATGAAGAGACTGGGTTTTTACCTGCTAATATAAGGTTCCAGTGCCTTGCCAGTAATTGGAGCCATGTCCATCGGCATCAAAGCCGGTGTTGACAGCCAGTAGGAATAATCATTTCGAGATGCAAAATTACATACATCATTGATGTTACAGAATAAGAATGGCATTGTGGTAAATCGCTGCAGGCAGCTGCCAAGCGTTCCTAACAAAACACGAGACTGAAAATCACTTGCAGTAAGTTAAAATTATTTTGATTATCATTACTTGATAGAAGCTGATTAGCCCATAAGCTGTGCCAAATCTGATCAAAGACAACACAAAAGAATTAGTGCTTTGCAAAATGCGGTATTGAAAAATGTTGGTAACAATAGAAATCAAATCCCTAACAGGCAAACAAGTCCTCCTTTTCCCGCCCTTCAAACTTCCTGTGGCCCTTTCTAATCATTGGAGAACTTGAGGACAGGTATAGTTTGTTTGGGACAATGTTTTTGCTTCATATATTTCCTATTATAGTAGCTAATAATCCAATAAAACTTTAGAAAGATGTTGATTTGGGGATTCAAAAGTAAATAGGTGGCTTAAGTGAAAA
>PVLC010012669.1:0-43891 GCA_004027655.1 Graphiurus murinus
TGTGTGTGAGTCAGTGCAATCTCTTATATGTTACTAGTGGCACAACCACTTTTGAAAGTGACTTGGCACTATCTCACAAAGTGAACCTTTACTCACCTTATGAGCTAGCAAACTGACTTCTAGAAAAAAATCCAGCACACATTCATGAATTTTCCTAGCTGCCCTTCTCATACTAGCAAAAAAATATGGGCACAACCTGAATGTCCACCAACGAGAAAATGGATAAATACACTTTGGTGTGCAGTGGAATGAAATATATGTTACCATATGGATACATCTTGCAAAAATAATACTGAATGGAAAGAGTCAGTTCCAGAAAATCGCACTCAGTATGATACCATTTTTATAGTTCTCAAGAGCCAGACAACATTCCTAAGCTTATGTACGTTTGTGGTACAACCACATTTTTAAAAAGCCATAAAAATTAGGACTGTGATTGTGTTGGAGGGGGGAGGGAGGTGGAAAGGGAAAGAGAGGGGTATTTGAGTCAGTGGGAGGGTCACCAATATCATTACATTATACTTTACAACATACATATGTGTTATTTGTAAATTCAGTTGCCTAAGATAATATGTTTAAAATATAATAAAGAAAAGAAAGAATAAAAACAGAAGTGAATACAGATACCAAGGGAAGTTTAAGTCTTCTAATAGAAAAAACTGCCTTTTTGCCTTGCTGTAGTTTCTTAGGTATTATAGTTGCTTATTCTATAAATCATCACTCCTGAAACTCTCTCCCTAAGCCATTGGTGAAAGTGTTTATTAATGGACAAATGTCTAAGGTGATTTCCCAGCATGCCCACCACCCTCCAGTCCCGTGGTCTTTACTCTGCTGAGCATTGCCTGGTGGGTTAGAGGTAATGGTCTGGAATGACTCGGTTGGCCACTGATGCCTGTCTGGCCAGCCTGACTGACACTGTTCTCAGTCACTACACAGGCTGGATGGGTGACTTTTGGAAGTTATGAGGACAAAGTTATTTTCTTGTAAAAAAAAGAACTTTCAATGGCAATAATCAAGAATACAAAGATTAATAAATGCTTCTGAGGATGAAGGAAAATAGGAACTCTTATACACTGTTGATGGGATTGCAAATTAGTGCAGCCACTATGGAAATCAGTATGGAGGTTCCTCAAAAGACTAGGATGGAACAACCATATGAACCAGGTATATCACTCCTCAGTATCTTTCCAAAAGAATTAAAATCAGAATACTATAGTGATACATGCATGCTCATGTTTTTTGCAGCATAAATCATAATAGTCAAATTATGGAACCAACCTAGATGTCTGTCAACAGATGAATGGATAAAGAAAATGTGGTATTTTACACAGTGGAAATTTACACAGCCATAAAGAAGAACAAAATTGTCATTTGCAGGAAAATGGATGGAACTAGAGAATGTTATGCTGAGATAAGCCAGTCTCATAGCCAAGGGTTGTGTTTTCTCTAATATGTGGAAGCTGGAGAGAAAATAGGAAACAAAGGGACTTTGGATAAATGAGGAGATCAATAGGATAGTGGAAGGAGATTGGGGAAGGAGGTGTGGAGGAGAATTGATGAAGGAAACACTATAAAATAATGCTATGCCTGTATGTGAAGGTATCAATACCAATACCACTAATGTGTGTGGGGATGGGGGAAGCGGGGTGGGATCCAGAGGGAAATGCGCCGAATCACATACCAATAAAAGTATATAAAAACCCTTTCATATTTGGTTCTACATGCTACTTTCCCATCATCCTCAATTCCCATTGTGAATTCAGGATAAACCTGGGTAATTCAAATATTTTTGGCCACAAAGGAGACGGAGGCAGTTTAAGCATATTGGAAGGGATTTTTTCAAAGAGCAAAACTTATCAATGTCTGGAGGTGATTTCCTGTGTGTGTGTCTCTACAATAGTACCTTTTTTGGATAATCTTCTACTTTTCCTTTATTGGGCTAGAACAACTGGAAATGGTTTTGTCCTCTAAATGACATTTCTCTGTGTCTGGAGACATTTTTTGGTCGCAGGGAGTGCCACAGGGGAGTGAGTAGAGGCCAGGGATGTTGCTAAACACCCTACAATGTCCAGGGCCAGATAATGCCCTACAAGGAATTATCTGACTCAACATGTCAGTAGTGCTAGGAGTGGATTTCCTTTTCCACTTGGGCACAGGAGTTCTTTGTGAGCTCTCTCTTGGAAGTAGACCTATTTAATAGAATATCAGCAAATGGGGAGAATGGTGATGTATGCCTTTCTAGCACATGGCCATGGATTTGCTGTCCACCTTCTAGAGCATTTTGTCATCTACCATCTCACACAGTGGTTTGAGCAGAGATAAAGGAGGCTAGCTTTCCTAAGCTGTTCACTGTTGTGATTTCTAGAATGTTGTTGTACAAGGAGTCATTTCACTCTATTTCCTTTACACAGCAAGTTATAGGCAGATCTGAAATGAATTTCACTTTGGTGCTTCCTTTTCACTGAGCTGCTCTACAGCTTGCTTCTTAAGGACCTGTATGGAGCCCTGACGTAAAGGGATGTATATGCACACATGTACATGAGCATATATTTAGTGTCAACAACAAGCAATGGGTGTTTGAGCATTAAGTATCCCCTGACCTGTTTCTGACCCCTGCCAAGGGAGGTTAGGTTCTTCCCTGCTGGCTACTGGTAGGAAGACCTGTAGTATTTTGGCCACAGTTTGCCATATTTTATTAGGGTGGTGAACTTAATGTCTGTCTTCCATGCTAGCTTTGGGAGGGAAGAAACTAATTTGTTTTATTAAATGCTGAATACATATAAGATGCTCGATAAATGGTTTTTCTTGAATAAGAAAACAAAAAGCACTAAGTCAGGGATGGCCATTTCTAGCTCAGTTTTGGGGTAGGTGATATTTGGGTATGTTCCTTGCTGGTGATAAAGAGATTACCAGAGGGTGGAGGGTTGCTATTGAAAAATTGTGCCAACGTAGCAACATATTGGGAGGCTGCTGTGGCAAATTGCACCTTCCCAAAGCCTGAGATCCTTGATGGCAGAGAGTGTGTCAAGTAGCCCCACCCCTATGGGCTGTTTTTATTGTGGGGCCTATTGATATCTATGGCTTTTTTCTCCGGAGACCATAGTATCTTAGAAATCTGCCCACAGCTTGTTATATGGAAGATGAGATAGCTCATTATCCTGAAAATTCTTCAATAGCTGCTCATAATAAGGTCAGTTAAGTACAGAGTGTCCGCTATCATTCAAAATCTTATTCTCATTGAAGTCTAATCCAACATTATTTCCACACATTATTTTTCTTTCTCAGTTTGGGGAGGAGGAGGATAGAGGACATTAAAACAGACACTGGATTCAACTTGAGATGAGGCCCTTCCCGCCCCATCACCTGATGCTTCTGTAACTTCAGTGGTCTTGGTTCAGTAGGACTCAGATTCACATGAATTCTTTTGGGCTCAGTGTTTATGGGGAATGACTTTCTGTTCTGCAGAGGCCACTAAAGGAAAATCAGGACAAATTGCAGAGAGGGTAGGCAGTATTACTGCGTTTTTCTATGGGAATGCTTGGAAGAGAAGAGAAACTTGAGAGGGAATCCATCCTCAGATTCACTCAGTTCTCTTTCAGTCCAGGGGCTGCCCAGGATCACCTCTTTTTGGATGCCTGGTTTTCTCACTGTGTCATAAATATGTCCCCATTGATACCCCCTTCCAAGTTCTTGCTCTGCGATCACCCCTTAGGACGAGTCCTCCTTGTACCCCTTCACAGTTCTAGATCTGAGACTCTCTGTCTTCCCTGCAACACTTTGCTCAGTCGTTCAGTCGTCCACAAAGCTTCTTTCAGAGGTTGAATGGGGACTAGGAGGACAGGCAGCATAACTTCCAATTTGCCATGAGAGCTTCCAGCAGGCATCATAAGCCTTTTCATTTTATTATAGTAACACATGACATTTGTTGAGTGCTTACTATGTACCAGGCGAGGTTTATTCAAGCGTTATTTTAGTTAATTTTCACTTTCTCCTTTGAGATAGGTGCTATGTTTTCCTGCTTTTATAGAAATATGAGGCATGATGAGAACAAATAATTTGTTCAAGGTCATTTAGCTCATCAAAGGAAGCTGGGATCAAGCCCAAGCAGTCTGACCTTGGAGACTGTGATTCAATGATATCATGTCAAACTCTTGTCATTTAGTGGGAAGACAACTGGACTGTTGTAGTTTTTACTGATGGGGCAAGTGACTTTGTTTCTTTTTGAACATCAATGTCTTCATTTTTAAAATAAGAATAATAAACCAGTGGACATAGTATTCTTTTTGTGTATGTGTGTGTTTTCCCAGAGAGAATTCACACACATTACTGAAGAACTTTAGTACTTTACAGAAAGTGAAACTTCTGCTATTACTCAGTGTGGCATTACTGACCGTGGTTACCTGCTCATGGGTCTGTCTTGCATTTCATATTCATGTGGGGCAGATACTATGCCTTTTACTTCTATAATATCCTACCATTCTGCTTTCTCTGGCCTGGCCACTGTTTACCAAGTAGTGGCTTACGGGAGGTGCCACTCAATATCTGTAATCCTTTCTCCTCCAAAGCCTTGATTTCAAGTCTGTCCTTTCTGAACATTGCATCCTACTTTCTCTACACCCCAGTTCAGTGCTTCAATGGGACCTTCCATCCACCGACTTCCTAACTTTTCTTTATCCATTGCCTCCTCTGGCTTAGATTCGTAGTTAACAATTCAAATCCATATCCATGAATGTATTGAGCTTTTGTCACTTATCCGCTCCTTCTCCATTGAGTTCTGTCAAAACCTCAACTTTCTGCCTACCTTGGGTCCACACTCAAGTAGCTGATGCAGCTGGAGAAATTACACAACTGCAATGACTTAACATTTATGATGACAAATCTCGGTACCACAATTTTATCATCTTGCCTTTGTGGATTTGCTTGCCCTCTCTTCAAGATCATATTTTCCTCCTCCTCTCTCTTTAAAACATCAAAACTTTCTCTTTCTCTCCTCTTTTCACTGGGGACCTCACTTCTTGTTTCCCGGAGACAAATAGAAGCAGTAGATGGGATTCACTTCGTAAGTGTGTTACGAAATCTGTCAGCTTGCCTGCATCTGAATTCACGTGTCCTCCTTCCTCTGACTTCCCAGAGCTCAGCTCTCTGTCTACATGCCCTGGCCTACCTCATTTCTCTGGTATGCAAGGTCCACCCTGCCTTGGGTGCTTTCACACCTGCTCTTTCCTCTTCTCCAGTTCTCTTCCCTCAAATCATCACTTGTCTCGCTCTTCTAACCCATGAGCCTGCTCACATGCCACATGCTAAACAAGCTTCTGACAATTCTGTCTAAACTAGCACCCCTTCCTTCCTCCACACTACCACTTGCTGTCTCCTTAGTCTGCTTTATTTCCTT
Organism: Graphiurus murinus; assembly: GCA_004027655.1. Classification (NCBI taxonomy): domain Eukaryota; kingdom Metazoa; phylum Chordata; class Mammalia; order Rodentia; family Gliridae; genus Graphiurus; species Graphiurus murinus. The sequence continues at coordinate 5,393 of PVLC010012669.1, forward strand.
CACAGTACAAACCACCATCTGAAATATAATCTTTATTTAATTACCTGTTTGCTGCCCATTTTCCCCAAGAGAATATGAGCAAGAGGACAGCGAGGACTGTATCTGTTTTGATCCTGCTGTGTTATTTGTACCTGGAATATATTTGAAAATCACCGGACATACCATAGATGACCAATCTTTTGAATAAATGCATGAAGGAACAAAATTAGAAGCATCTAAATGACCTTGGATACATCATTTTATCAGTGTGAGATTTCTCATCTATGAAGTGGGAGCATCAGCTCCTCACCAGCTAACCCAGCTAACCCAGGTAATCCAGGTTTTATTCTTCCTAAATGAGGAGCACTTGGGTGATCCTTGTCACAGCTGATGATGCAGCTACAAGTTTAGTTTGTGTTTAATGCCCAGGAGTTCCATGTGGATCCTGAAGGCATCTGCTTGGCAAGATTTCTGCATTGTTTGGCTGGAGTGTTCTAGCCATGGAACTTGAACAGAAGACAATCAATAGAAGACGCTGTGGACAAGTGAGCATGTGAGTGCCAAGAGACCCCAAGGGGACTTAGTAAAGGCTCCTGTCCAGGTTAGGATGAGTTCGCAAGGTGGGCAGTGTAGGGTCCTGTGCTGGGCAGAGGTTGGTCTTCAGGAACCTTTGGTTTGAATCAAGGCAAGAGCAAGGCATTTGCATTGCCACTCTGGTGAGGAGAGTTCATGAAATGTAACATTATTTCCAAAGATAGTAGTAATCATGACTGAGGCCTTTTCCTGTACATGTGCTTTCATGCCATAGAGCCAAAGGTCTACACATTGTCTCAGGTAACTGCTTGACGCCCATGGGGAAGATCAGCACAGCTAACATTACTGATGTGCCAAGCATCTCTGTGGCCCACACTGTGGGTGCAGTGGATGTACCTCATACCCACCAACAGCTTTCCACCTCAGATCTCCGTGTCGCTCAGCTTCCATGCCTGAGGCTTTTTCTCCTCTGTGGGAGCTTGCCCTACCCACAGGCAAGGCAGCGCAGAAGTGCCAGGGTCTTCACCCTCCAAGGGCAGCCCTAAACTGATGCAGGACATATGCTGACTTCTATTATTATAATAATAATTAGTGCATGCATATGCTGACTTCTCCATCCTTTGTCAATGGGACAATTCTCTGGTTCATTATACACATAAGGGTCCTAATAGGGTCCCTAGTAGGATAGATTGCCCACCACGGTAACAGCTCATTTCTTGGTTGTTCGCCCTCCTTGTCTCCTTTGCCTCTTTCCTTCACTTGTGCTTCCTGCATTTGCCTTCCTAATAAAGTACCCATGTCCGGATCCTTTTCTCACAGTTGGCTTTGGGGGAAACCTAATGTAAGGCAATAATTGACCCCAATTTTGCAGCTGAAATTTTGCAGAGAAAAGGAATAGAGGAACCTCTATGCCTCTAGTTCAAATCTCTCGCTTTAGCAGATTGGAGCTTCCTAGCCATGTTCTCATCTTCCAAAGTGAACCATAATCATCTTTGGTGACCAGGCCCCAGATGTTTCCAACATATGAAAGTAGTCGACTATATTTGCTCCCCGGCAATGGCAGGGAATCCCCCTGGGACTGGAGGTGGTGTTCACCATAAGGCGGGCAGCCAAGATATCTGGCCTCACCTGGTTGAAAACAGCATGACGCATGTTCTTGAAACACTGCCCCAAAGTCTGGGGAGACATGACCTGACAGGCTGTGTTTGTCCTGCTGTGATCTGTGTTGCAGTGACTCAGGTACAGGTGCAACTCTCTTCTTTCCCAGGGTCTCTGCTCCATCTCAGACATCTGGACTATGTGTGGCTTGTAGCATGTTCTTTGGGGGGAACTTTTTAATCCCACAGTTTTGGATTGAGGGAAGGAGGATAGCCTGTGATTACCCAAGTCAGATATTTGGAACTGTGAAAAAAAATGGGATGGTTTTTGAGAAATGGAAATACAAGGATGATGCTTTCTGGAATTTGGTGAATTCTCTGAGCCTGGCATCTTTAATGACTTTCCAGAGCCCAAGTGGTTGAAACACACAACACAGAGAACAAGGCTTCCTTGGTCAAGAACACCCAGCGAAAGTGTTAGATTCCACCATAAAACAGGGGTAATGACCTGTAGCTCACATAGCTGTTAAGAGGTCAGATTTGGATTACATCAGATGAGAGGCCTGGGCCCTGTGCAATGCTTGACTTAGCCATAGCCTGCCACGGCCTTCTGCCTGCTTTTCTATGTGCCATGGAATGGCAAATAGCTAGAGGGAAAGTTCCCTCACTATGTTTGTCATTTGTAACTTAGCATGCGTGAGAAACTGAAAAATATTCACAGCAGGAAAGATCTTGATTGCTTTATGGGGAGGTGTCTACTTTCTGTCATGTAAACTCAGGAAAGTCTGATACTGAACTGCTCATGAGAGGGACAACAGGTCCCTAGTTTTGTAAGCTGGAAGAACAGTGATTTCTAAATGTTGGCATGGGTAAGAATTATCTGGGGAAGCTTGTTCAAATGCAGATCATCTGGCAATGTCTGGAGAGATTCAGGTTTAATAGATATGTACATTTTACTAAGAAAAAACAGTTGACTTCATCTAGTTCTCCTAAGAGATCACTTGATCAGAGATGTAGGAAACACTAGAACCCCCAAAGCTATGATATTCTACATTCTCAGAACTTCCAACCTGATGTTTGAGATGTTATGGCGTGATGGTTAATTTCATGTGCCATCTTGCATGGGGTAAAGGATACTCAGATAACTGGTAAAGCATTACTTCTGGGTGTGTCTAGGAGACAGTTTCTGGAAGAGATTTACATATGAATCAGCAGACCAAGTAAAGAAGATCCACCCTCCTCAATGTGAGTGGACACCAGTCTGTTGAGGACTTGAATAGAACAAAAGGTGGAGGAAGGGCCAGTTCACTCTGTCTTCTTGAACTGGGATGTGCATCTTCTGCCCTGGACCTTGCCTCTCCTGTTTCTGGTTCTCCAGCTTGCAGATGGCATGTTGTGGGTCTTCTTGGCCTCTGTAATTGTGTGAGCCAATTCCCATAATAATCCTCTTTCTATTTATTTATGTGTATTGCTATGGTTTGGATGTGCCCCTCAAAGGTCCACCACATGTGTACTAAAGGCATGGTTGCCAGACTATGATGCTATTGGGAGGTAGTGGAACCTTTAAGAGGCAGGGCCCACTACAAGGAGTTAGGTCATTAGGGCATGCCTTTGAAGGGGTTGGTTATTGGAACCCTGGACCTTTATGACTCTTTCTTTGCTTCCTGGCTGCCATGTGATAACAGTCCTCTTCCACCATGTGCTCCTACCACAATGTACTGTGCTTCTACTACAATGCACAGGCCCAAAGCAATAGGGCCAAGTGACCGTGGACTGAAACCCCTGAAACTATAAATCAAAATAAACCTTTTCCCCTTATAAGTTTGTTATCTTATAAATTTTGTTACAGTGATGAAAAGCTAAAATATATATCCCACTGGTTTTATTTTTTCTGGAAAATTCTGACTGATACACATAGCCAAGCCTTCCTTCTACATCAGGCCATCAGTGACAGCTTTTCTAGGCAAGCCCTTAGCAATAGCAAAAAGATGACTAGCCAGTTATTCCCATCACAAGAGTTGCATCTCCTCTTCCCATGGAGACAGTATCTCTTCAGAGAAAGTTTACCGCCTTAAAATGAATTCTTTACACAGATAGGGAGGCAGAAAACTTTCCTCTAACCTTAACATCATGCCTGCTTCTTAATAATCCAGTTTAAGTGTCCTGCCCCCAGATCTTAGATTGCATGTTTTTCCCTGAGCTGGCCAAGCATGTGGATCTGCTCAACTCAAGTCCAACTTACTTGTAGGGATGGAAAGATTTGGTTCTCCTTTCCACCTTAGAAAAGAGAGTCTTCTATAACTTCTTGAATCCACAGACTTGAAAGTTCTACCTGCCATCTCAGATCCTGGGATGGTTGTTTTGTATGCTCTTGATAATTGTCAGGGTCAAGAAAATCACAAGAAGGCTGGGCAGGCTGCCAGCCCTCTGCACAACAATTTGCAGTTATGCTTTGTCCCCTCCAACTTGACTCTCTCTAGTTCTAGGGTCTCTTTTCTCCTGCCTCTCTCTCTCTCTCTCTCTGTCTCTCTCTCTCTCTCTCTCCTCTCTCTCTCCCTTCCTTTTTTGCTCTCTCTTTTGTCTCTTTGTTTCTTCTCTACATCTTTTTCATCCTTGGCAGTTGAAACATCTGTCTTAAATCTGGAAGGCTAGTCCAAATGTTTACTAGACTTATTTAATAGGAAGAATAATGATAACTGCTTCTGTTTGTTTTGCTAAGTGATCCTCAGGCAGAAAAAAAGAAAATCCTTTTCCTAGAGTGAAGCTACAATCACCCTAAATTTGTATTCATAAAGAGGAGGCAAAGACTAATATTGTGATTACAATACTGATTACTCAGTACCGGTCACTATCCATCAGCAATGACCTTGCTGCAGACAAAGGACTGCAGAGGGAGAGCATCTTTGGGGATTGGGTGAGGTGGAGGATGACTGATTTGCCACATTCTAAGCTCAAGTGGAGCCATATGGTTTTTTAAAACTATATTGAGGTCTAATTGACATACAATAAACTATGCATATTCAAAGTGTACAAATTGATTATTTTTTTAAAAGTGCATACACCTGTGAAACAATCACCAGGATGAAGGTAGTAAACATACCCAGCCTCCCCCCTCCTCAAATTCTCCTTGGTAATCCTTCACTCCTACCCCTTCATCTCCAAACAACTACAGATCTGCTCTCTGTCACTATAGATTAGTTTGCATTTTCTAGAGTTCGATTTAAGTGGAAACATGCAGCTTGTGCTCTTTTTACCCGAATAATTATTTTGAGATTCATCCATGTTGTGGGTATATCAGTACTCCTTGCTTTTCACTGCCAAGGAATATTAATTGTATACATATACAACAATTTATTTATCCACTCACCTCTTGATGGATATTTGGGGCATTTCCAGTTTGGGCTAGATCATAAAGCTGCTATAACATTTGTGTACAAGTCTTTGTGTGGATAATTTATATTTCCCTTTCTATTGGATAAATAATTAGGAGTGGAATGTGGAGCCATATGGCTTTTAAGAAGCTTCAGGGATGATTGGAAAGAATCTAGGTCTGGCAGCTAGGAAATGTGTATTTAATCGCAATTTTCCTAGTTATCAGCTGTGTGACCTTAGGCAAGGCACTTAACAACTCTGGGTCTCAAGTTTCCTTGTCTGTCAAATGAGAATTAATCTCTCTGTTTCACAAACACCAGAAGAGGACCCAGGGCCATAACCCATGAGGACAATGCCAAGTTTAAGGGCTCCATAGAGCTCTCCAAAGCTCTTATCACAAATAAGCTCCCAGAAGGAATAATTCTATGCCTTATGACTTGCTTTGCCAAGAGATGGAACTGTCCAAAGGCTCCGGAGATGAAGAATTGCATTTAGTGTTTACTTGCGGCCAAGGTTCCAAAGTTGTGGCTGCCATTTCTTTCTTCCTGTCTTTGTGTTCCCTCCATCTCCTGTTAGTTCCTCAATGACGACAGACACATTGAGCAAAGGCGAACTATGAGAGTCATCTGATGAAACAAGTTACACTTGGAATTAACTTTCCACCTGTAACTTTGGCCAATAAAACCAGATAGTAAAAGTAAAGAAAGATAACAGCATAGAACTGATACCTCAAGAATATTTTTGAGATTCTCAAGAGTTTTACTGTGAAAAAGTTGTCAAAGGGCACTTATCCTTGTGGGTCTAGCTTTTTAGGTGCTCACGCTTCTAAGAGGTATTAAGCACAGTGGTGAGAATCTCCGAGATGTGACAGTCTGTGCTCATGTTCTGGTTTCATTATATGCCGACCTGTGTAAATTGGGGATGCTATTTCCCTGAGCTGCTATTTTTTCATCTGTAAAGCATTGAACAACAATGCTTACTCACCTCAGTTATTCTGAGGAGTACCTGAAGTAAGGTGCACAGTAATGCTTTGGAAGTATAAAGTTCTGCCAGAACCGGGCGTGGTGGCGCACGCTTGTAATCCCAGCATTTGGGAGGCTGAGACCCGAGGATCCGGGTTCGCGGCCAGCCTCAGCTACCTAGTGAGGCACTCCACAACTTAGTGAGACTCGGTTTCAAAATAAAGAGTAAAAAATAGGGCTGGGGGTATAGCTCGGAGGTAGAATGCCCCTGAGTTCAATCCTCAGTACTGCAAAAAAAAAAAAAAAAAAAAAAAAAGTTCTGCCAGATCTTTGTAGCTATCCTCACCAAAGCATATGTCTTTAGGAAGAGATGATCCTAGAACAAATGGGTGGGCTTGTACATTGTGTAAGGTGGTCTGGCAAAGCCCTTCCTCACTGTCAAGATGTTTCCTCCATGTATTGGAAGTCCCTAGTGTTGGTTATCTCCTTGATTTAACGTAGAGCACCATCAACTTAAAAGAGCAAATATACTGACCTCATGATTATCCTCCATGAATTACTATTTAAATTAGACTGTTTTTCTAGTAAAGTTTTTTAGAATATGGGAAGAGTGGGTAGGAATGCAGAGGCTTGGATCCTCTCCTTTAATTTCGGGGCCATTCCTGGCCAGGAGAGGCACTTCCCTGAGTTATTTCAAAAGTCCCATTGAAACCTAATTCTTTATCGCCTTTACATTTTCCACTGTTTTTTTTTTTTTTTTTTTCTTCTCAAACTCATCTATATGTCTTAGTCCCGTTAGAGGTAGTCTCTTATTAGATCAAGCAATAATACTCTATTGGATACAAGTTTTTTTTCATGCTACCTCATTTTTTCTTATGTTTTTTTTTTTTTCTGTTGAATCAGTGAAGGAAACAGATGGTGCCATCTCCATCACACACATAAAGACACCAAAGGTCTCTTCAAAAATCACAATTTAATGGCAAAATCAAGTGTCAACTACTGAGAATGCCAAGTTTCTGAGGCTGCCACCTGGGTGAAACTCCAAGACTCAGAAATCTTGCTCTGGTGAGGTCTGATTCCAGAGAGAAGGGTGGTTCCTACCAGAGGCAGAGCTAGAGGGAAGTCCTACTCTTTTTCCTCCCAGCTTGTAGGAGAACAAAGTTCTAACAGATACTGCATCTTGTCTATACTGGAATGCTTCAGCAACACCCAAATCACTAGGATAAACAGGGGAAGAAATAATTTTGTCAAGAACATGACTGCCTTTCAGTTACCTAGGGATGACCAGGACAAGGTGGTGTTGTATCCCATTACCCTGTTGGCCAGGTAATGAATTATAGCATAACCTTGTCCTAGCCATCCCCATGAACAGGTGTGCCGAAGGGGGCAGCGCCTGATGTTGTTTCTTTGTGTGCCAACTTTCCTCACTGCTGAAACTGGACATAGGACTTCTGCCTTTCCTCTGTAGCATGTTAGAGGCAGATGGGATTTCGGTAACATTGTTTTCAACCTTTTTTTGAGGAAACTGAGGCATGAAGAAATGCGATGTCTCACTCAAGGTCACACAGCTCTGATGAAACTCAGATCTCACTTTTATTTCTATGTTCTTTTAGCAACACTGTGTGCCCTCCTATTAATGTCTGAGAATTAGGCTCACTGGGCTTTCATGAGTGTATTATCTGGAATACAACTTACTGCTATCCCTCTGGGGTGGAGGAGGCTTCAGTAGCAGTGTGCCTGCTTTTTCAGAGATGTGGCCACAGATGCTTTAGAATCTGGTGACTTCTCTGATAAGATGACTTATTGCCATCAGAATCCAATTCTCTACCCTCACGCTTTTGGCTGGCTTACTCCTTTCTCTCTTGCGGGTTTATTAACTTTCTGGAAATGGAAACACCACCAATCTAGGATTCCACAAAACCAGGTAGAATGATTAGGAGCAAAGAAACAGGCCAGCTGAAGGAGTAACTATGGAGTGGTAGCATTTGTCATTAGGCCTTCTTGTTTATTATGGTGCTCCCTCTCTCTTTCTGTGTTCTTTCCCAAGCACCAAAACATGGACCATTCCCATTCCTACCTTCCTGAATCTGCCACAAGTATTGTGTAGTGCTCTATGCCTGGACCAAAATGACTAATTCCTTGTTTGGACCCATTGCCAGGGAACCAATAAGCTCTGTTCCAGTGGAATATGTGAAGCTGTCTCCCATGGGCCATTTGCATTTTGAGGGGATCCCTAAAGCTTACTATGATCCAATAAAAATTCTTGGGGGTCGCAGTCACTATAATAGGCTGGAGGTGTAGTGAGGATGGCCGACAAGGCTAACCCCTGTGTCGTGTCACACGTAGAGGCAGCCTGTTGAGTACAGAAGAAGCCAATCTTCATGCTGAAATCCTAGCAGCCAATCCCTCTTATTCACACGTTTGGCTCTTCCATTCATTAGCTGATCTGCTGAATTCTTCCATGTTTTTATGACTTCCAGTTCAATATATCACTGCTTGAATTAAAAAACAAACAAAAAAGTGAAACAAAAAGATGTTATTTGTGTGACCACATGTATGTAGTCATGTCTTGTTAAAGTTTATATCTCTGGCAACCTGATTATATTGAGAACACGGCTCTGGCCCTATCCTAGTATTTGTGGGGTCTAAAGCAAGAGTGTAAATGGAGGCTCATATAATACATGTCCAAATATCTAAAGATGTAAATCAAGCTAATGGACTATTATATAAAATATGTCTATCCTCCTATCTTGACAATTATATCTTCCTAATAGCAAAATCGACAAATATGTCTAAAACTATTCTTTTTATATGACTGAAAGTTGGCAGAAAATCAACGATGAAAGAATTTAATTGTTACTGAGCATATCTGAGTAATTTTTATGGCTGATGATGTTTGGTTGAAGAATAAAATGAAAACATAAATGTACTTATTTTTTATTTCAATGTCAACAAAATTTACCAATTATGATCAAAATTTTACACCTTTGGTTTCCCATTGACAGAGGTAATCCAAAAATAAAAGAACTATAATTGTAATAAAGTGTACCATTGAACATGTTTTCAAAAAAAGGAAAATATACAGTAAATCTAGAATATAAGTTAAAATTATATATACATTTATAAAAATTTTCCCCCCAATTATTTTTCTCCAGTACTTGGGATTGGACCCAGGGATATTCTACCTCTGAGCTACACCCCTAGCCCTAATTTTTATTCTTTATTTTGAAACAGGGTCTCACTAAGTTGCAGAGTGCCTTACTAAGTAGCTGAGATTGACCTGGAACCTGGGATCCTCCTGTCTCAGCCTCCCAAGTACAGGGATTAGAAGTGTGCGCCACCATGCCCAGCTTTTCAATATTTTTAAGTATCTATTATAAGAAAGGACAAAATATAAACTGTAACTTCAATGCTATTGATTTTAAAATTGAAGTTATGTAAATAAAGCTGACATTTTTTAAAAGCTGACATTTTAAATTTAGTGTAAAAATGCAATTAATTCTTATTTGTAAGAAAATAAAATTCTTGTCAATTTCGGTATTTAATGTCCATCTATTTGCTTAAAGATCTATTTGCTTACTACCATCATTCATGACTGTTACACCTAGATTTACATACATATATACATTTAAGAGTAAACAAATAGGTGAATATTGCAAAATAGTCCCCAGTCACCCTATGCAACTGTTGTAAATATTGTATTTATCTGTGAGTCTCTCTGAAATCACAAATTGGGACAGCAAGAAAAGCATGAAAATAATACTCAGCACTCTGGGAAACCAAAGTTATGCATGGATATACTGAATTCAAGCTATCTCAGAGAAAGGATTTGACAAGATAACTCATATGTTTATCCTTTTAGCTAAGCAGTTCTAATGCTCAATTTCTCCACATTCTGAAACAGCATCAATATCAATGTCAGCAACAGCACAGCCCACAAATGTTCATGGTATTGAAACACAGTCGCTTTTTGTTTAAGGAATATAGGGAAAGAGATGTGGGGAAGACTTTCTCTGGGGCCTGAACAGTGTTGATCATGAGAGCAGATGTTTAGTGTCACTGCTTGTGCTGAGGCAGTAGTGATTCTTGGGTACTGAGTGACAGAAGTGCCCGTGTGTTATTTAATAAATGTATTTTTATTTTCTTTGTCATAAGTAGGCTTCTGCAAACAATAAGGCCTAGGGAAAGGATCCCTTTTGCTTAGGTCTAGGGTAGATGTACATGATTGTATTAGAGTTCTCCAGAGAAACATAGCCAACAGGATCTATCTATCCATATATCTGTCTATGTGTCAGTCTATCATCTGTCTATTTATTCACCCAGTTGTCTTGAGTGATTATGGCGACTGAGGGGTCCTAAGATGGGCAGGTGGCAAGCTGGATCCAGAAGAGTGGCTAGTATAGTTCCAGTCTGACAATCAGTATGCTCAAGACTAAAGAAGAGTCAATTTTCAGTCTGAGTCTAAAGGCAGGAAAAGACCCTTGTCTAGCTTAAGCAATCATGCAGGAGGAGTTCCCACTTACTGGGACTTTTTGTTCTATTCAAGTCTTTAATTGATCGGATGAGGTCCACTTATGTTATAGAAGGTAGTTTCCTTCACTCATTCTACTGATTCAAATGTTAATCTCACCAGAAACACCCTCAGAGACAAACTCAGAATAATATTTAATCCAGTGTGGCAACACTTTTTGGCCCAGGTAAGCCAACACATAAAATTAACCATCATGATGACTAAGAGCTAAGTATTCAAAAAGGTATCTACGTAGACTTTTCCAAATCTAAGAGCTAAAGTTCATAGATATGGCTTGGAAAATGGGACATTTGTGCTGAAACTTTCCATTCTCAGCATTCATGAATGCATAGCCATGCTATCAGTTAATCCTATGATACTGAATCTTTGTTTCTGAGCAACCAAATGGATTAAGATACAGGTAGTACATAAAAAGGTATATAAAAGAGATACATATCAATATTAAAAGGCAAGGAGATGTATAAAATGGTAGAATCATCTCCATCTAAAGTTGTCATGGTATTCAGAAGAATATTAATAATACTGTAGTATTCAGTTATCAAAATATTTATGAGAATGGACAGCTCATTCCCCAATGAAGATCATGTGGAATTTAGCTGAATATGCACTAATTATAAATACAATTGATAAGCCGGGCGTGGTGGCGCACGCTTGTAATCCCAGCATTCGGGAGGCTGAGACCGGAGGATCCGGGTTCGAGGCCAGCCTCAGCTACCTAGTGAGGCACTCCGCAACTTAGTGAGACTCGGTTTCAAAATAAAGAGTAAAAAAAATAGGGCTGGGGGTATAGCTCGAAGGTAGAACGCCTCTGAGTTCAATCCCCAGTACCGCAAAAAAAAAAAAAAATAAAAAATAAATAAATACAATTGATATAATAATTGAGTTCTTGCTAAGAATAAAGTGCACTAAGTTTTCAAAAGGAATTATACAAGAAGTAGAGAGTCAAATCCTTGACCATGAGGAGTCTGAAATTTTATGAAGAATGAAAGAAAGGACTTAATAACGGGCAATACAAATATACCAGTGCATAGATAACCATGCACACTTCATTCTTTGTCTTTCCACTCATTTTTAATATACAATGATCTAGTCCTCTGGTATGCCAAACTGATGCTAAATTTTTTGACCAAGAACAGAGTTTTCGAAGAAAATAGAGGAGATATTTTCCAGGTATCTAACATGTTTTATATATATCATCTCATTTAATCCTTAAATAGTCCTATGAGGTGAACTTGCTGCAAATGAGGAAACCAAGTCTGAGATCAGCTAAACACAAATCCAAATATAGATCACTGTAAGCCCAAAGCTTCATAGTATTCAAATAAACTAGCAAGAAAATCTTAGCCATCTTCAGAGGGCCAAGTATGCTTGAGAACATTAGAAAATCTCATGGACAGATACTGATAAATTCATTACAGCCCCTCCTTATGTTTTTGATAGAGGCAGGGCTGAAAGATGTCAACCAACTCTGGAGTGATCGCCTGTTTAAATTTATTGAATGCACTCTGAATAGTAAAATCATTTCCTATGTGGTAGTTAAACAATTTGACTTTTAGTTAATTTCCAGCCTGCCATGTCTCTTGTTTTAATATGAGTTAATCAAATTTGACTTTTGAGTTTGAATTGTGGAGAACAGAAATTTCTAAGCATGAACAATTTTGTGAGTAGCCTTTAGACACTCCACCAGGATGGGTATTACCAATCTATAAAAATGACCCAGTTCAGTAAGGTCCTCCTCTTTCCTCTTGATCCGAGCAGAGTGGCTCAGAGATAGAAAGTTTTTATATTTAATAAAATAGCATGAATCTTATATAATTGCATAATGCCTTACTGGGACAGAACTCAGCAATACATGGACCCACAGTGTGCACCTTAAGTAGAAACCCTAGCCCTTGGTAAGTTTGCTGATGACTGATGGAGCAACTGTATTGAGTTAGAGACACTTTATTCTGAACTTCTATAGGGAGCAAGGAAGGATGAGCAGGGTAGGATGTGAAGGGAAATACACCAAGTGACGAGTGCATGCATGAATGTATCACTTTGAATCTCACTATGATGTATAATTACAACGCACTAATAAAAGTATAAAAAACAGATATAGGACTGCAAAAAAAAAAAAAAAAGAATTAGAAAAACAAAGCCATGAATGAACACTCAAGTGCTTAAGATTACTTTTCACAGTATTTTGCTATGTAAACAAGGGGAAGCTCTATGTTTACCAAATCTTCTCAGGTAATTAGTATCAATGATTGATCTAAGAGTAGTCCCAGTGTTTCTGTCACTAGAGACGTAAGAGGTTATTTTAGAGCTTGTTGGTGTGGTTTAGATTTTCATCTGTAGCTTTGTTTTACTTGTGATTCATATTGATTGCTCCAGTTTGTATGCTGCTTTGCTCTGTAGATTCTCGATCATTTGTTTCTCTTTGGGTATGGTTATGGGTTTATGTTTCTAGTTTTCTGTTTCTTTTCTTATTGAGACTTTCAGCATTCATGTATAAGGTGACTTTTAAAATAATAGTTCTTGTTTTTGTTTCTTTGTCCTGTTTTCAGGCCTATTTGGTCTTGTCGATGAGAAAATAAAAATAAAAAAAATATTTTTTAAACTTTAAATCACTACTCAAATGTAAGAGATGATTACATATTTTTTTCTTTAAAGAATAATATCCCTGTTTGTAGCACCGTCTCTTTCTGTAATCAAGGGGAAAAGGGAGCACATGGCTGGGTTTTCTTTATGCACTGAGAGCCTAGTTTACAACAGCTCAAGCAGCCAATGTTTGTAGCTCTAGATTCTCTGTGAACTTGATTAGCTTGTGTATAATCTGGAGAATACAGACATAAGCCTAAAAATGAGACAGAGGACCCACAGAAGGCAGCTGTGTCAGTCTGACCTGTCTTATTTGATGCATGATTCCTGGCTAGTGCCCACACTCAGATCTTGGAGGCCTCTAATGCTCTGCTAGACCAGGACTAGGCACAGACCCCATCTTCTCTCTGGTAATAGGGTGAAGAGGATCCTGTGTTTTCTCAGACATCATGATCTAGACTGTGGAATGGCACTGGGGCAATGCCTTTGTTGGCTCTCTTGCTCCACAAGCAAATTTGCATCACCTTTTAAGAATCAGTCTTGGAGTGTTTGAGAATAGGACTTTCATCCTATGTAAGCAGCTCTGCTTCTCCAATCAGATGTCCTATTGAATTTAGGTATGAACTAGAACAGAGACTTATACACAGTTATCTTCCTTCAACTGATATAAGACCAAGTCCATTATATGGCTCCAGATGCCCTTAATTTGCTTAAATCTAGAGCTACTTTCAGACTTCTGAAAAGTTGCTATTTGTTTCAACTAAGCCATTACTAGTGGATCCACCCCAACCTTGAGTTAAAAAAATAAGGAGTAAGCCAGGCGTGGTGGTGCATGCTTGTAATCCCAGTACTTGGGAGACTGAGACCGGAGGATCCGGGTTCGTGGCCAGCCTCAGCTACTTAGTGAGGCCCTCCGCAACTTAGTGAGACCCTGTTTCAAAATAAAGACTAAAAAAATAGGGCTGGGGATGTAGCTTGGAGGTAAAATGCCCCTGAGTTCAATCCCCAGTACCACAAAAACAAACAAACAAAAAAAGGAGTAGTCCTTAGTGGCTCTTCAGTAGATTGGAAATGCAGAAATTTTCCTTCTGGTGGAAGGAAGGGTATGAAAGTCTCTGTAAAAAGTTGAATGAAGTGCCAAGGTTGGATTTAAGGAGGTGGCACAGCACTTATCAGAGGAAACACCTCTGTGACTGAGCTTCTTTGGGGTCAGCACAATACCCCCTTGTGAGATGGGCAGTATTTTAAGTCCATCTTTTTCTTCATATTTTCATTTTTTTCTTGATTGCTATTCATTCATTCAACAAACACTTATTGAACACTTATTTGGTACCAGGCAGATCCTCTGCTAGATGCTAGAGTCTACACATATTTCTGATAATTGTCCTGGATTTCAAGGTCATCTGTCCCTTAGTCTGAACAGCTTTTGGTTCTAGTGCCTTCTCCTCTGTTTTTCTTTTTGTGTTATATGGCAAAACTTAATAACTTTTCATATAGATCTTACTTTATGCATCTGCAAAGTTGGATAACAATAATTATTACATCGGGCTGTGTGAGGAGTCCATGAATGAAGTGTATGCTGGGTGCACAGTAGACCTCTCATTCAACTGATGGTTAAATCCTCATATTCATCTCTCGGTCACTACCTCAAACGCATCAACTGCCCTTCTTTGTCTGGGCAACTGGGCTTCCAAGTGGAATTTAATCATGTTTAAGTCTTTGTGTGACTAGACATATGGATAAGATATTTTCAGTCAAGTGGAGATTCCTGTTCTGGATTCCAGAACTATATATATAGTCACACTCTCTGTTCAACATTTTCTTTTTATCAGCATGATTGAAAACCTCATTTTTCTCTACCATTTATTTTCTCTCCAATGTAAGCATAATTGATAAATAAAAACTGTATGTTTACAGTGTATGGATAATTTTTAAAAGACTTATCAGTTAAATTAGTTAAAATGGTCACATCACCTGGTTGGGCAACTGTTAAATGAATAACATGAAGAAACATAGCTAATAACCATGGAGATAGAATGGAATCATAGAAAGTACTTAATTCATCTAAAGAAAGCAAAAAAAAGCAAAACAAAACACAAAATTAAAGCCGGACGTGGTGGCACACACTTGTAATCCCAGCATTCAGGAGACTGAGACCGGAGGATCCGGGTTCGTGGCCAGCCTCAGCTACCTAGTGAGGCACTCCGAAACTTAGTGAGACTCGGTTTCAAAATAAAGAATAAAAAATAGGACTGGGGGTGTAGCTCAGAGGTAGAATGCCCCTGAGTTCAATCCCCAGTACTGCAAAACAAAACAAAACAACAACAACAAAACAACACAAAAACCCCCCACAAAATTAAGCAATTAAAATAAAATAGAAAACAAATAGAAAGATTTTGGATTTAAACCCAACCACAACAATGGTCACAATCATTATCCAGATGTAAATAAGTTGCTGGGTGTGGTGGTACACTGTAATCCCAGTATTGGGGAGGCTGAGACAGGAAGATCACAGGTTGCAGGACAACCTCAGCAATGTAGCAAGATTCTCAGCAACCTTGTGAAACTGTGTTTCAAAACAACAACAACAAAATAAGTAAAATTAAAAAGAGTCTGGGGATGTAGCTTAGAGCTATCTCCAATGTCTTTAGGTTCAATCCCCAGTACCCCCTCCACACACAGATATAAATAGATTATCAGTAAATTGATAAGAAAAGATATACCATTCTAAGACTAATCTGAAGAAAGCTGGAAAGACTATTAATATAAGAGAAGTCATTTTTAGAGCAAAGATTATTATCAGGGATAAAGAGATCCATTTTATAGTGATAAAGGAGTCTATTCACCAATAAGGACATAACAATCTTAAACATTTATGCACCAAATAACAGAACTTCCAAATGCAGGAAGCAAAAACAACTGCAAGGAGAAATAAAGTAATACACAATTATAATGAGAAATTTCAACAGCTCCTCTCAATTAAAAATAGAATAGATAAAAAATCAATAAGGATATAGAGGACCTAAACAACATTGTAAACTAACTTGACATAATTGACTTTTGTAGAATACTTCAGCCCTCTATACCTGACAATTTAGCACCTGGCACAGCCCTCTAGTCAGTTTTGTCTGTGGAGAAAAAAATATTTGCCCTACAATAAATACCATTGTTCTGGGCCTTTCCAGGCCATGAGAAACTACACCGAATTCCTGTCAGAGTTCTATGGGCTACTCCTAGAAGCATTGCTTCTGGATATTCTGGCAGCTGCTCCAAGAGAAGGTCATTGTTTTAGAAGAATAGCTTGTGAGGTCAGAGATTGAATCTCAAAGATATAACCCACACATTATCGCCTTGTTGGGGAGAACAGCAACCTCTAGCTGTGTCCAGACCTATTAAAATCAACATGGCAGCATTGCCCTCAGAAACTTGACATTGAAAAAGGTATAATAGCACCAGAGTTTTCAGCACTTTTTGGATGTCTGGACTGTTGAAATCAGGCAATAAAGATATTCCCCAAACTCCTTGAGATATTTTATTCCCTTAGATAATGGATGACAAGACAGATCTTCCTGATCCTTACCTTCCCAACAGGAGAAAATTTGAAACCATAAGTAATATGAAAGACACCCAGGTATTGTGGTGCATTCCTGTAATCCCAGTATTTGGGAGGCTGAGATACAAGGATTACAGGTTCAAGACCAGCCTCAACAATTTAGTAAGACTCTCAGCAACCTAGTGAAATGCTATTTCAAAATAAAAAGGGCTGGGGGTGTAGCTTGGAGGTAAATGCCCCTGTGTTCAATTCCCAGCACCAAAGCCAAAACTAAAACACAAAGAAATACTATATAACTGTGAAGTACACATGTAATCAGCTTTATGTTATATAGTGTAAATGTTATTTACATAATATGTAACAAATTTTAATAGTTTTATCAAAGAGAAAAAAGGTAAACTAAAAATATTTGATATAATGATGACATTTCATGATGTCATTTTTGTGGGTTGCTGCTGTTACCAAAGTCCAGTGAGCTACCTCTCTTGGGAGTTAGACAAACAAATGAAAAATGGAGGAGAAGTGTAGCTTCACATTGTACATTGCATGCACTTCTCTGTGAACTTTGGCTGCATTTTGTGTTTCTAAGACTCTTTATCAGCTATCTCCATGAAACTTCCTCTCTTGTGAACAGGAACCTATACCCAGATGGCCATTTAGCATGTCTGCCATCAAGGGAAATTATGCCACATCATGTATTGTATGTGTACTTTATAATAGTGTACTTCCATTTTTTTCTCTCCTGGCCTTTGTGCTATTCTCATCATGAATTTACTTTCATGTATCTTATAAAGCCCAGAATAGATTTTAAATTATTTTTTCTTTAAATAGCCAATTATCGCTTAAGTAATTTAAATAAGTTAAATATGGATTTGTCTATTTAGTTGCCATTTCCAGTGCTCTTCATTTCTTTGTGTAGTTCAGATTTACATCTCCTATCATTTTTCTCTGCTTGAAGTACTTCCTTTAATATTTCATGAAATTCATATCTTCTGATAGTGAATTATTTTAGCTTTTACATGTTTGAAAAAAAATTTCATTTTGCCTTTTTTTTTGAAAGCTATTTTCATAGGGTAAAGGATTCTGTGCTGACCATTAATTTCCACATTCAATATTGTAGAGATGTACCCCATCTGTCTCTAGATTGCATTATTTTCATGTAAAAATCTGCCTCCATCTTATCTTTGTTTCTCAGTCTGTGATGTGTTTTTTCTTTATGGATGCTTTTATGGTTTCTTCTTTAACATTTAGTTTTAATAAATTTGATTATGATGTTTCTAAGTATAGTTTTCTACAGTATTTTTTGTGTTTGGAGTTTGTTGAGCTTCCTGGATCTGTAGGTTTACAATTTTTGTCAAATTTGGAAAATTTTTAGCCAGTACTCTTCAAATATTATTTTTGTGCTCCCACTTTCAGAAACTCAAATAACACAAACATTAGGCCTCTTGTAATTTGTTAGATAGCTCACAGATTCTCTAATCATTTTTTTTTTTTCATTTTAGAAAGTTTCTATTGCTTTGGCTTCCAGGTTACTAATGTTTTCTTCTGCAATGTCTAATCTGTTCTTCATCTGATGTAGTATATGTTTTATCTCAGATGTTGCAATTTTTATCTTTAGAAATTTGATTTGGATTTTTAAAAAATATCTTTCATATCTTAATTAGCATGCTCAAGCATTCTTTTACCTTCTTGAACATAATAAATACCATTTAAAAAACTCTCTTAATGTCTTTCTCTACTAGTTCTATCATGTGTCAATTCTGGGTCAATTTCAATTTAATGATTTTTCTTCTAATTATGGTCAGATTTTTCTGCTTCTTTGCCTGCCTGGTCAATTTTAATTGGACATCAGAGATTGTGAATTTTACCTTGTTAGGTGTTACCTATTTTAGTGTTCTTATAAATATTTCCAAGCTTTGTTCTGAGTTAAGTTACTTGGAAACAGTTTGAGCCTCTCAGTTTGCGTCTGTGCTTTATTAGGCAGGATCAAAACAGTTTACTCTAGGGTTAATTTTCTCCACTATGGAGGCAAAACTCTTCATTGTACAGTTATGGGGTTTTTGCACTCTGGTTGGTAGAATAAGTGCTATTTCTTTTTGCCTTTAATTCTTTCAAATGATTCCCCTCTATACCCACGAATTAGTTTCTGTGCAGACTTGAACTGGTTAGTACTCAGCCTATCACCCAACGTGGACTTCCTTCAGCTCTCCAGAATATTCTTTCTCTCTTGGGACAGTTCCTCCCTTTCTCCAGCACGTTGTCCTAGAAACTGTGTCTATCTTCAGGACAACCAGCTCCATATCCTTACCTCAGGGAGAACCTGGGGCTCCATGTTGGTCCCCTGCTTTCACCATGACCTAGAAACTCTCCAGCCAATAAGCCAGGGAAATAAGCCAGCTGATCCCAGAGGGATCAGCTCTTTGTTTCTCAGGGATCCCTGGTTGTCGTTGCCTGATGTCCAATGTTTTTTGAAAACCAGCTTTTCACATATGTTGCATGCTTTTTTAGTTGTTTGAGGCAGGAAGGCAAATTCAATTCCTTTTAGTCAATCTTGGCTAGAAGCAAAGTCTGAAGCCTTCTTTATGATTTAAAAAAATGTGCCTTTTCTCTATTTTCATTTATTATTTATATTTTTGTGGGGCTGCTGGAGTTATGGAGGGAAACCAGAAAAGTCTCCTTTGGTTTGAATGCTAAAGAGATGATTTTCCCATTCATTGTCATGATTCTTTGCCTTGGCACCAGAGACATCTTTGCTAATCGAATCATCTGTCATTTCTGCCTAAATCCATCTTGGTTCTTAAGTAATATCCAAACGCTTTGGTCTGCATGCAGACCTTCATGTACCTGTTCACCCTCGTTTGTAACACTGCTCGCTCTGCTTTCTGCTCATGCCCTGTACCCTAACTACTCCTCTTCTGTCTGCCATGGTAGCCGTGTGTGAGTTCTGTGGTCCCAGTTGCAGAGCAAATCCTACTCGATGGCAACCTGACCTCAGGAAATACTCTAATATCTTATCTGAAAGTAAGAGCGATATTACATGCTTCCTAGGGTTGTTGTGAACATTAAATAGTATCTATGAAGTGCTTACCAGAGTGTCTGGCATAGAGTAAGTGCTCTATTACCATAATTAGTTACTGTGATGACTCTGGAAAAGCATCATGTTCTGCTTCTCTGCCCTCCAGGCCTTTACACATGGTCCTCCCTTAGCCCGAAGTTCTTGTTCTCTTGCTCCACACATTTTCACCTGCTGAGTCCTATGTCTTTTCAGAGGCATCTCAAGCTTCACCTTGGGTGGGAGGCTTTCCTGACTCCATCTTAGCAGGATGCTCCCCATGGCACCCATTCATGATTTTTGATCACTGTTTTCTCCCTTCCATCTTCGTTCAGGGGGAGGGAAGACTGTGGGTCATGACAAGTAGTCAAATGAATGTTAGCTGAAAAAGAACCAATGGAGATGGGCTCTTCATTACTCTCAATTATTCCAAGGAAAAGGATGCTTCTAAAACTCTGACATAAAATATAGTTATTTGACTGGCTGCCAGTAGAGATCCAAAATTCCTAGGCAAGAGGATACTGAGGGGAATAGAAGCAGCAGCGTGTTCAGGAATACAACATGGCTGGTCACCACTGCCTGTTGAGCCTCTCTATAAAATTGCAAGAGGCTGCAGGGGTAATTTCTCTAATTCAGTGGTAGGTAATGCTAATTGGCAAGGAAAAGAGCAAAGTCATGTAAAAAGAAGGAAAAATGCAAAAAATAAATAAATAAAAGGAAATCATGAGTCAAACAATGTGAGAAAAGGTCCATTCCTCTTGTCCTCATCCCATGGCCCAGGAACCCAGCATTGATGACATTATCTCTGCACAGCTGGAATTTTAAGAAATGCCTGCCAATATTGATATTGCTCCATGGAAGGAAATCAAGGTGGATTGGTGAACAATTACTTTGAAAGTTAATTGTTGAAAACCCACAGGTTAGAGCTCTTAAGCTAATGCCTATTGGCTTGATGGCAATTTTGGTGCTTGCTTTTTTTTTTAAATGGTTTTTTATTTTTGGTATCTCTTATTTTCATTTCACAAGGCAGAGCTTGTTTAAATTTGATTTCTTAATTCAGACTAAGGGGTTTCATGCTTGGCTTTTCTGAGTAGTTATTTTCTTTCCTTCCTCAGCTTTTTTTATACTTCCTCTTCGTCTTTCTTGCATGCCAGCCTGACAACGATGCCTGCCTCTTGTCCCCACAGGTCTGCAAGTTTGTTTGGAAAGCTTGGTAAACTCAGTCCCCACCATTCTACAGCCTTCCTGAAGCCCTGGGGCTGAGGTAGGACCTCTCTGGAATGGGTCATTGGTGATATGCTTAGAACTCCAGGAGTATCACTACTCAGGGGCAGTTCCCCTGATGGTTCTGGAAAGAATCAGAGATGATAAACCTCTGTGTTCAACAGAATAAGTTCCTATCCTTCAGATTGGAATAGTGCTTGCAGCAATGACCCACCCAGAGGAGGCCACACGACAAAGCTGGTGTCTCTCTGCCTCCCCGTCCTCTCAGATCTCAGGCTGCCATGAATGACAACAGAGGATTTTTAGGAATTCTTTATTTGGGGCAGGGAAACTGACAAGGTATGTCCTTTCTCAACCAAAGTCTAGCATGAATTTGAGTCTATCTGTATATTTCCATTTATTGATGAGCAGATCACAGACTAGCCCCTGGGCATGTTTTCAAACTTAATGAAGAAAAGACAGTTCCTGACACTAGAGCTCTTCATCTAACTGACAGCATCAATCAAGAGATACTCTGAGCTCCTGGTTGCTCCAGTAATGAAAGCTTCCTTTTAAAAATCAGAGGGGCTGGAAGATAGGATGGGGGCGAAGGTGAGGGTAGTGGCAGAAGAAGTCTCCAGTTAACCTCAGCTGTTTCTCTTTTGCTTCACTGTGGGCCTTGGTGAAGGCACGAGGAAAACCAGAGGGGTGGGGTTTGGTGGCAGCTGGAAGGTCATGGAAAATAGAGCAGGAAGGGAGTCTTTTCCCAAGGGAACAATGCTATAGCAGCTGCTTTAAACTAGGACATGGTTTTTTGTCATCCCTTGTGGTAGAGGGTTGGCATCTGGAAGATTCTCCTTCCAGAAGCTCACTGTCCTTCCCATTTAGGATGCAGAAAATGGAATTGAGATCTGAAGACCACCTCAAAGATCATGTATTTCAATGGTTTTCAAACCTTTCTTTTGCTGGAAGAAATATCTTTTTTTCCCTCAAAGGAAAGCAAATGCCATTGTAAGAGCCTAAGAAATAAGCACACTAAAAAGAGAAATAGGATTTGGTAGTTTGGGGATAGAAAGAAGTAGGAGAAAGGTATATGTTAGGGTGAAAACCCCAAGAGGAAATGGGGGTGCTGCAGAAAACATTTCTTTGAAGCACTGGAAATTATGGACCTAGTTCAATGCCCCATGCTGAGGATCAGAGGTTACTGAAGAACAAGCATCCCTGGTGCAGCTGGGTTCCGGTCTCTTTCCTTCTATAGATGGGCATCGATTTGGTGCCAGGCATCCTTCTGAGCATGGCCATTCTGGCCGTTCTGGCCATCATTGAGAAGGTGTGGTCTAAAGATTTCCAAGACATCCTTCTACCCCTTTCCCTCCCTCCTTCAGCAGAAAAATTGCTTCTACTCTAAAAGAATTCATGTGTCTATGACAGAGGCATTTCATACTCTTCACCTACAAGAGCAGTGATTTCTTCACACTGGCCAGAAAACTACAAGTTATCCTTGTTACCTCCCTCTCCCTCATCTCCCTTGATCAGTCCATCACCTAGACCTGTGCATCTGCCTCTTAAGTAACTTCAGTTCATCTACTGCACTCCATCTTCCTTAGAACACCCCACTGCCAAACGCCTTAATTTCACTAGAACAGGAAATAGTCTCCTCACTGGCTTTTCAGTTTTATTCTGATCCCACTTAAATTCATTCTTACAAATCAGAATGATGTTTTCTAGTTACAGCTCTGATAATGTTACTTCCTTTACCTACTGGAAATGCCTCAATGGCTTCCCATTGATCACATACCAGCAGCCTTGTAATTGCTGGTTCCTACCACAGGGACTTTGCATATGCTCTTCTATTTATCTGGAATGCTTCTCCTACTCCCCCCCGCCCCACCACCATTCAGTAGTACTCCTCCTTAACCTCAGAGAGTCCTCCTGTTCCCCTGACTGGATTATGTCCCCTCACCGAAGTGCTGTTGTACCATGTGGTACTTCCACAGCAGGTCTTTCACACTTCCTTGTGTGCTTATGCACTCAGAGTTTAACTTCCCTGTGGGACTGTCAGCTTCATGGGGTGGGAACCATGTTTATTTTAACCTTTGCATTTGTATCTCTTAGATGTTGTCCCTTATAGAACAGGGACTGAATAAATATTTCATCAACAAATGCATGAATGAATGAGCTAGTGGTAAGAAAGGGAAGTTTTTGCTTCTGGGGAAAAGGGCTTTTCAACCCCTTATTTCACACTGTCCTCTTTTCACTCAAACTGTGAAAAAACACCCAGAGCAAGCTTTGGGAATTATGATTCCACCCCCTATCTTGGAAAATTATGGGTTGGGGACTGTTCCTTGTGCCAGAAGGAACATGGTCTTTTCTTTGTGTTTCTCTGGGACAGCCTTTCTATGAGCAGTTTCTTCTGCATCCTTTCTCCATCTGCCAAATGAAGAATTGGGACAGTAAAAACTGAGTTACCACATCGTCAAGAGTGAGAGAGCCTGAAACCATTACTTTGATGGAGCTGGGAGTGTGGGAATGACAGAAATAAGTCACAATCTGTCCTCAACTAATTTTGACACCATTTTGCCCAGCCATCCATCTTTTAAAAATGTCTTCAGTTTCTTGACCTTCCTTAATCTTGACCTTTACTGCTGACCACCCTACAGATACTATAGCAGGCCTGAGAGCCCATATGTTGTTTTGATCCAAATGGACGGAACATCATTCTTCCCTTCTGAATCCCTGAGATCCACTGATATTTGAGAAAGGTTAGGAGAGGGAAGTTCACCTGAGAAGTGACATGTGGTATGGAAAAGGAGATGAATAACCCTGGGCTCTGTCATTTCCTCGTAAGTCACTGTACAGACTCACTGAGACTCAGTTTACTCACCTGTAAGATGGAATGAAAACACCACAATGTTGTTATAAGTTTAATGGAGACACTATACATACGTTTCTCAGCATGATGACCAGGCAAGTTACTTGGTGAATACTACTTCTGAGTCTTTCTTACTGGATTCTCCCAAGCTTCCAGATTCATCCACTGTCCCGACAGAGAGGCACATCTGTCCCCTCTTTCCTTAGCACTGATTCCTAAGATAAGAAGTTGGGCAAAGTGTTCTTACCCCTGTCACTCTGCTCGGCTGCATCACAGGTCTCCCTGAGGTCCCGCCCCAGGCCTGAGGCAGGCTGCTCTTTTGTACCCACACTGCAGTTGTATCAAGTGGCAAATAGTTGCCCCCATTATTGTTCTCTGGGGTGCCTCTCAGAGCCTTGTCACCACTTCTGGAAGGAGAAGTTGCCCAAGTTGGAGCTCTCAGACATGCTGCCACTCTCCAGGAGTCCTTGGTGACTGGAAGATATGGATACCACCAGCCATTTCCTCATTAACCCGTGGACCTGACTCCTCAGTCAAGATGGTGATTTGGCAGAGGAAAGCCATGGCTCCCCATACTCCTGTGGGGACTGCTTTTGGCTTTCCAGCTCTGTGGTTCCACCATATGGCTTGGAATAGAACTTGGTGACTTTGCTTGCTTTGGGGACCCAGGCCAGGCACCTGAAAGGGCAGACCAGATGGGTCTGTCTAAGAGTTGCTCTCTCCTCCCCCAGGTCTGGCCTGGGACATTTGCTGACTGACCATTGACCTGGACTCCTGTTTTATCCTGTGGTGCTCTGCTTTACCTTTTCCTCAGCTGCCACACTTATGATGGATGATAATTTTACATACTCAAAGCATTTCCAAGCACATATCCGAGTTTTGAGTGCCTCCCCAAGAATCTTGAGGAGGAACAGCCTATAATAGCTTCAGACTATCATAGAGCTTCATAGTATATCCATAGCCCTCTTCTGCAATCGAGGGCACAGACAGGAGTCTTCAAATTTGGCCGTTTCTAGATACTAACTGTATTTCCTTGCTTTCATCTTTTTTTAAATGGGGATGCATCGAGTGAGCACAGTAAACTAGAATTTGTTTACATATATTGAAAACATTTTTGAGCCAGGCATAGTGATGCATGCCTTTAATCCCAGTACTTGGGAAGCTGAGGCAGGAGAGTTGCCAGCCTCAGCAACTTAGCAAGGCCCTCCACAACTTACTTAGACCCTGTTTTCAAATAAAAAATAAAATAGGGCTGAGGGCTGTAGCTCAGAGGCAAAATGACCCCAGGACCACACACATATACACAAAAAGCATTTTTGAATCCCATATTATTAGTAGTAAGTTACTTGTGAGCTCCCCACAGATGGTTAAGACATACTGGCAAAGATATGGTCCTCAGGTGAGGGACTCAGCAAAGGTCTCTCAAGTCATCTTTGCTGGCTACCTGGATACTCATGGTCTCTTGGGACACCAGGGCCTGGTAGTTGGGGACAATCCTTAGTCTTTCTGGAGGTGGGTAGGATGTACTTGTTGAGTCTTCTTGAGCTGTGCTGCATGCAGTGAGAGAGACTTGCTGGCCCACCAAAGAAACTGATCCCTAATCCTCTGAGGTCGGCAGTGGAAGCGCCATAGTATGGTGGGTATGTGTGGTCCTGAAGCTTGTCCTAGAGAAGTAAGTAAACCATTGCAGGTTTCACACCTTACTGCTATTCCTAGGTAGGACATTAGGAGACCAGGAAGATCGAGTTTTATCTAGCCTGGACCAGCTCTTTTTTGGACTTCCTCCTGCGGCATGTGGGTGCTACCACCTGGCAGGGTCGTTTTGCTCTTCTTCACCCTTTGATGCCTGATCCCTCATGGGCTACTACAAGAATGAGAGTACACCCCATCGTGGCGGTGGTGATGTCACACTTTTTCTCTAGCTTTCTTCCCAGCTTGGAATAATAAGAGCAAATACTTCTTCCCCTTGTGGCTTCTTAGTGTCCCTCCCGGGGCATGGACACATTCCAGAGTATGGCAGGACTAAAACTGAAACTCTGCCAAGGAAAATAGCAGCTCTGGCTTTTGAGGGCAGGGAGGAGGCAGGGAGGTAGACTTTGGGTCCCTCTGTTCTTCTGCAAGCTGGATGTCTTCTCTGACCATCTACTCTCTTCTCCATCTCTTCCTCCTTAGTTTCTGAACTCTGACCAAAGAAGTCCCCAGGTACCCACCCTGTAGAATTCCTGCAGACATTGGCTCTGGGTCCTCTGAGTCTTGGGGCTTCATTGTCGGTCATCTTTGTGACTGGGAGGGTGGGCAGGGATGGGGGAGAAGTGCCTCTGTTCCCCCATCTCATTCCTCCCACCCTGCTTATCCCCAGAGCAGCAGAAACTCCAGCTTTAAAGATGGGCCCCGGTCAGTTGTGAATCCTCCAAACAGGTGCCTCTGGTCGTCAAAGTCTCGAAGCAGTTAAACTTGCTTTCACCTTTTGTTGCTGTTCCCTTAAAAGAAAATAGAGAGATCTTGGAAAGGTGGAAGGGGTAGCAGGCCAGCAACGTAAAGTGTGTGCAATCACTCAGACACACGTGGCACCACTAAAAATTGCCTTCATATATCAGCTTATGGTTTACACACTCTGGCAGAAAGGACGCTAAAAGGTCAGCAGAAAAAAAAATGTATATGTCAGGCCTGGAGCTGTGGCTCTGAAGGTGGTGAGAAGACGCGATCTGGGAAGGGTTCTAGAGGGACCCTTCTAAGTGCTCGATGGGGCAGCATTCTTTTTTTCGCTCTTTATTTTATTTTATTTTTGAGGAAGTTGCCTGCAAACGTCAGCAGAGAAGCTAAGGTATAGACTCGGGTAACCTCTCGCTCTGACCCCTGGTGACAAGACGGATAGTTCCATTCATCTGTGGGTGAGCAGCAGAGGCTCCCTGCATTTTTCCCCCTTTTTGCTTGGATTCAGGATATATTTGTTTGCAGAGAGGAATGTCACACTTGTGAATGTTCTGCTCAGCCGTGTGCCTGAGGTGGAATTGGAGGAGGGGAGAAGAGACAGGAGGGAAGGGGGGTGGCGTGGGGAAAGGGCAAGCTTTACTCTGGGGCCTCTGAGTGATGCCAGCTCCCATCCAGAAACAAATCTTCAACCAAATGCTAATGGAGAATGTGCTTCCCAACCAGAAGGATCAGCAAATACCCTGTAAATTAATAATGCACCCTTTTAGTAGCAGTTGCCTTGTGAAAAAATCTGGGGGAGGATTGCCCATCTTTCCCCCCTGCCATCCACCTCTCCTAAGAGTGGGGACTAGGAACTCTGGCTCTCTTGGAGTTTTGTTTAAGGCAGACCCTCCCCCTTCCCTTGCTTTATTAACCGTGTAACATTTTAAGGTTGTTTTTTCCTCTCTGTCTCCTCCAGCAAGTCTCTATTGATCACTGTTTACAGTTATAATCCCTTTCAAATTTATCATCCATGACTAACACCACATGTATTGATTAGTGTTGACGGATGTCCCTCTACAGTATAGAAGGGCCCGTGATCCCAGGCCAACAAAGCAGTAGAGATGGAGAGAGAGAGAATTATACACTTTCCCTTTCTCCTCGATTTTCTTTTGGTAGTTTTTCTGTTCTCCCTTTTCTTTCTAGCTTAGATGACTACTTTCCTACAGAGACTGAGGAATTGCTTTTGTATATTTTGGAGATACTTTCTTTTCTCCCATGGTAGCTTTTCGGGAGGAAAAGAAAGTGCTTCTGGGTGATGTCTGGGGGTTTGCAGACAGGACCTAAAGGAGATCAGATTTATGAGGGACATCCACATGTCTTAACGTAAAGACTCGAGTAACAAAGATGTACAGGCTAGGGTTTTTAGGGACAAATTAGATGTCACTGGCGACTAAGGACAAGGTGTCCAAAATCTGGACTATAAATGGAGTCATTTGTCAATAGTGTGATTTTTTTTGGGGGGGGTCCTTTTTTGCTTACTCTCTGATATGTCCTTTTTGCTTATTGTAGCAGTCAGTTGAGAAGCTGTGGACACCTATCTTGCTCAAGCCGCATTTCCAGGGCTTTCTGTTTGGGAACTTTCACGCATCCTGCTTGTGCATATGAGGCCCAAGCTGGCCCTGAGATGCAGAGGAGTCTAATCCTTGCCCTCCCACAGTCGGCCTCATGGCTAAGCCACCTCGCCTGTGCCCAGCTCAGCTGCCTTCTTGTGCAAAGGAACAATAATCCTTCCCTTCCTTCCAAGGCAAGGAGGCTGTAAGCTAACTCTGCAAGGGGGCTTCAGAAAATCAAAAAAGACCACATAGACTAAGATAAAGAATTACTACTCTGGAAGCTTCTCTGCTCCCTCTCCCTTCATTACTTCCAGGAAGTTTAATAATCTGGATTTTTTTATGCTCTAAGAGATGTCACCAGAAGACCCAATGACCAGACTTGAGAAGAGAATAAAGAATTATAGAACTCAAAAAGAGTTCAGAGGTCTTATAGCTTAACTTATTAATTTGCATATGAGAAAACTGATGAAACCCAAACATTTGGAATAACATATTCTATGTCTCACCGCAGATGAGAGAGAAGCTCAGGAAAAGAACTAGGTCTTCTGACTCTCAGGCAAGTATCTTTTCCTCCCCTGCCTTTTCTCCACTCTTTCCCTCTTCTCCTCTCCCCCTCTGTCTTTGCCTTTCCTGGTCTCTCCTTCCTTTCCTCCTCTCTTTCTCCCCTTATTTCCTTCCCCTTCCGTCTACTCTCTTCCCTCCACCACTGGGCAGGGTTTACTCTGGAGGGGAGACACAGGGATTCTCTGCTCTTGGAGCTCACTTTGAAAAACCACCTTCTAGGAAATTCAACCATTTCTGTACCATAGAGAATTCACATTAAAAAGTTAATTTTCTTTCCAAAGGAAAAAAGAGAGGTACTTCCAGCTCTTTGGGGAGGGCGTATCGACATCCCTAGCATGTCCCTTCTGTCATGCTGTGGTGCTTCTGAATAGCTCCTTAGTTGACTCATATATAAATGATATTTTGTCCTCCCTCACTGCCTCTGCCCCCACTATCGACAATAATTTGATGCAATGTATTTTGCTTCTTCGCTTATCTATTTCACAAGTTTTCATGGTCTGTTTGTAATAGTGTTTTTGGTTCTTTGCACTACTTTAAATTAAGTTTCTTGTATGGGTCCTATTATACCTGAATACTGTTCAGTTATTTGACCACATAGTTGTAAATTCTAGATAAAAAGATCTTTAATAATCGGTTGGCATTTATTTAGTATACCACCCATCTTATTAAACCTAACTCCTTAGATTTAATAGGACCGTTTATTGTATTTCAGCATTGGGATAGTGATGCTATAGTTATGCTTGAGAAGGCACTTTCATTATAGACTCCTGTTTTTAGGCACTTATAATTTTCTCAAGTAGCACATTTATTTCAATGTGCAATCATTTTCGGTTCTCTTCTCCCTCCCTCTCTCAATTTGCACCATTTTCCCCCTCATTTTTTAAAAAAGTTTAATATGGAAATATATCTCAAACTTTAAGGGAAAAAGCTGTGTCAGTGGCTGAGAATAGCTGAGCAAAGCTGCCAGGCTCCTTGAAATCCAAATTCTTGTTTGGTACTATCAGTCAACTTGATGCAAATGTTGATGTAGGGGGCTGCTGGCCCCAGAATGATGTTCCTGTAACATGGGGAATGTTATCCCAAGTGCTTTTAAGTGCATGCTTCCCCCTGAGTTTGAGCAATTTCCATCTTTTGCCAGTGGTAGGAAGCTGAGGGATGAAGCAGGCAGGAAATAGACTAGAAGAGAGACAGACATCCCTATTCCTCACTGGAGGCTTTCCCTTCCAAGCCCATTTGTATAGAGTTTTGGGCCATGCTCCATCGCCTGGCCTCTTTACATTGGAAACACCCATGCCCACCGTCAGCCTGGCTAATGTCAGCTCATACTTCAGATCTCAGGACACATATTACTTCTTCGAAGATGCCTATTGTAACCATGTGTGGTGAGTCAATTCATTTGTTATACATTGCTTCAGAAAACATATTACATTTCTCATTTATTCTGTGGTGCCCTGAAGTTAACTCATACTATCTTATGAAAGCCAATTGTGAACATTTCTTCCCAACTCCATGTCCAATGACCTCATCTAAATAGCCTAAAGTCAGTCATATGGAGGAGTTAAACAAAGAAATGGAGAGATGTCACCCACATATCAGAGCCCACTCGATCCCCATGGAGAGCTGATTTTTAAGTACTCACCAACATGCCAATTAACTGATGGTTTGAGACAAGCCTAGTCCCTCTATTAAATTATAAACTCCATGAGGATAGGAGAATTGTGTTTAGGCAGGGGAAGGGACTTGGTGATGCTCTCTGCTGCTTTTAAATTTATTTCATTAAAGAAGTTCCCTTGGGTTCTGCCAAATGGCTACTTCCATGGGTTTCACATTCCTGATTCTGAAATATTTTTCAGTTCTACCTGTTCATCATGCTCCTACCTAGATGGTCACTATCCCTTCAGGAACTTCTGGATATCATTGAGTGAAATAGGGTTTGAGTGTGAACTTAACCAGAGACCCAGCATTCTTATGCCTAAAATATGACACATCATAAAGTTGATATTACATGAGTTGAAACAAATACGTGAAGTTGCTGACAAATGTAAAAGTTATTATAAATTTCTAAACTTTTCATCTGTTCAGCTATGTTCTGATTCTTGTTTTGTTGTCAGAGTTCAATAATTTATCTGAAGGGGCAGAAATACTTAAGGGTAGCACGGTCAGATTGCTTGGGTAGGGTGAGGGAAACTTACTTTATATTATTGACAAGTTAAAAACATTTCCTCGTGAGAGCTGTGCTTTTGGTATTGGAAGACCGAATAATTTGGACAACCATTCCACTGGAGAACAGTTAGAAAAAAATGTAACAAACACCTATTGAGAGTCATAGTAGAACTAACAGGACAGTGCCAGCTAGCAGGGCCAAGATCTGAGAGAATAATGAAATTTAGACAGGTAAGCCCAGGATTTAGAGCAACATTCCCCAGAGTGTCTGCTGGAATCCTGGAAGATTTTGCCTAGAGGCTGAGGAGTTGGGCATGACTCTTGACAGTCTCATAGGGCAAGGGGAAGATTTAGAGTTCAGTGACTGCCAAGTAATAAGAACCCTTGTTATAACACCAAGCTTTCAGTTGAAGTGAGATTAAGCTTATTTTGTACTGACTTGCATAAACTGAAGCTCAGCTTCAAATTATACTACTTTTCCATTGCAATAAGGTGGTCTGGGCTGTTGGTGCTCCTAGCCATCTTTCAAGAGCAAATATGAAGTCGGGTGTGGTGGCAAATGCCTATAATCCCAGTATTTTTGAGTATATTTGCAGAGAAAGGAGGATCTCAGGTTTGAGGCCAGCCTCAGCAACTTACCAAGGCCCTCAGTAACTTAGTGAGATCCTGTTTCAAAATAAAAATAGGGCTGGGGGTATAATTCAGAGGTAGAATGACTCTGAGTTCAATTCTCAGTACCACAAAACAAACCAACAAACAACAAACAAACAAACACACACAAATGTAAATCCTTTCTGGAGGGCAATTTTATATCCTAATCCTGAAATTACTAAAACGATTTTCTATATAAAATGTTTTTTTTTTTTTCAGTACTGGGGATTGAACTCAGGGGCATTCTACCTCCAAGCTATACCCCCAGCCCTATTTTTTATTCTTTCTTTTGTAACAGGGTCTCACTAAGTTGCAGAGTGCCTCACTAGGTAGCTGAAGCTGGCCTTGAACCCGGATCCTCTGGTCTCAGCCTCTCGAATGCTGGGATTACAAATGTGCGCCACCACGCAAGGCTTATAAAATGTTCTGTATCAAACAAAAATAATCAGGCATATAAAATATAAAATAACAGATAAAAGTTAGAAAATAGAATATATCATATAAACAGAATGAAAGACATCTAGATACTGGAGTTATCAGACATGAATTTTTAAATAATCATGATATATTATTTTCAAGAGTATAAAAGGAAATTTTGAACATTAGAGGGGATAAACCAAACACTCTAATAAACAAATATTCTAGAACTTAAACAATATGATGGTAATTAAGAATTCAGTGGGTGAATCAACAATAGACACTATCAAGGAGAAAATAATTGAACCGTAATATAAGTCAGAATAAAATAATCAAAATGAAGCTTGAGTATGAAAGAAGGGAATGTGAAAAAAAGAAAAGGAATAGTGAGACAAAGTCTAATTGGTGCAATAGGAAGCAAACAGGACAGTAGAGAGAAGATTGGGTAAAAGCAATATTCTTAGAAGTAATGACTGAGTGGTTCCTCAAACTAAAGAAAGATAACAAGCTACATTCTAAAGAAACACTTTGAACCTGAAATAGAATAAATACAGTGGAGATGCATGTAATATTAAACTGCTGAAAACCAAAGACAATGAGAATTCTTAAGAGTAGACAGAAGAAAGAGCAATAAGACTAACAACAAATTCTGCAATAATGACAGAGGAAGCCAGGAATTAAGAAATGGCATATCCAAAGCATTGAACAAATGGAAACTTAGACACTATATACACCAAAAAATCCTAAAAATGAAGGCAAAATGAAAATGTTTCCAAATAAGGAAAAACCAAGATAATTTTGTCACTGATAGTTCTATACTAAAGACACATATAAAATGGATTCTACAGCCAGGCATGGTGGCACACGCTTGTAATCCCAGCATTCGGGAGGCTGAGACCGGAGAATCCGGGTTCGCAGCCAGCTTCAGCTACCTAGTGAGGCACTCTGCAACTTAGAGAGACTCGGTTTCCAAATAAAGAATAAAAAATAGGGCTGGGGGTGTAGCTCGGAGGTAGAATGCCCCTGAGTTCAATCCCCAGTACTGAAAAAAAATGTATTCTACAATAATTTCAAATTGAAGATTGAGAAGGTAGAAGAAATGAAAAATGTAAATATTCAGAAAAAATATTAGTAAGTTCTAAATATATAAAGTAATAATAATTACATCATGTGGGAAGAATAAATACAGATGGTTCCTGAGTTATGATAGTTCAACGAGTTTTGTTTTTGTTTTTGTTTTTTTTTACTTTACAAAGTACAAAAACAATATGCATTCAGTAGAGATTGCTTTGAAATTTGGTCTTTTCCTGGAATAATAATATATAGTATAATATTGTCTCATGATTCTGGGCATTGTCAGGAATCCTCAGCTCCTAGTTAGTCACTGGTCAAGAGAGTAAACAACCAATACTTTCCAGCGTACCATGTTGCGAAGTTATAATGTTCTGTAGATTAGATGTATTAAATGCATTTTCACCTTATTGATATTTTTAATTATTGGCTTATTGGGTGCAAATTTATCATAAATCGATGGTCATCTGAGTCTATATATACATGTATATTTAAAATACATTCTAACTAGCGTATAAATTGAGGGTGTTAATGAAATTAAAGTATTGTGAGAATCCTGAATAGTTCAGGAGTGAGGAAAGTATGAATTAAGATTAGACAGACTTTGATAAATCAAGAATGTATATTTTTGCCTCTAGGTATCCCTAAATAAAATATATACATTTATATTAAAATTATGCATAACAGAGGGAGAATGGAATAAATATACTTAATCAATCAAAAAAGTAGGGTAAGGCATGATAGAAAAGGAATATAGAAAAACAGAACAGTTGGAGAAAGGAGTAAGTAGGAAGATGATAAATGTAAGCTCAAATATATCAGTAACTGTACTAAGTATATATGAATTAAAGTATCAAAAAATTTAAGTTGTCAGGATAAAAACAAAACAGTAATATGCTAACACCAATTAGAGTGGCAATCATTAAAACACAAACAACAACAAAATCTGGCGAGGGTGTGGAGAAGTGGGAACTCTAATACATTGTTGGTGGGATGGCAGATTAGTGCAACCACTTTGGAAAACAGTATGGAGGATCCTCAGCTGAATGGGAATGAACCTACCATATGATCCAGCAATACCACATCTGGGTATCTATCCAAAACAATGGAAACCAAACTACTAGACTAATGCATACATATCTGTGTTTATAGCCACATAATTCACAATTGCCAAACTATGGAACCAGCCAAGATGTCCATCAACAGATGAATGGATTAAAAAACTATGGGATATGTACACAATGGAATTTTACTCAGCCATAAAGAACAAAATCTTGTCATTTGCAGGGAAATGGATGGAACTGGAAAACATTATGTTAAGTGTGATTAGTCAGTCACAAAAAGTAAAAAAATTGGATGCTGTCTCTAGTATGCTGAAGCTGGGGAGAAAATGGGTCACAGGGGGGACTCTAGACGAAGAAGGAGAAACCTTAGATGAGTAAAGAAGGCAACCTAACTGAAGGTGATGGAAGGGGGGAATAGGGAAACTCCCTAAGGCACATGATGTACAATCAAAACATCAAAGTCAACCACTAACCAACATGAGAAAGGAGAGGGGAGGGAGGAGAGAATGAAGTGGGAACTGGGGAAGAGTTAAATGAGTACTGTGTGTATATATGCTTCTTCCAGCTTAAGATGTATGATTACAATGCACCAATAAAAAAAAAAATATGCTGCTCACAGAGATTTACTATTAATATATGGAGTCATAAAAAATTTGAAAATCAAAGGAAAGGAAAACATCAACTGAAAAGAAGCTGATAAAGCTATATTAATATAAAAGAAGACTTGAAGGCAGAAAATGTCACTAGAGATAAAAATGGACATATCAAATAACAAAAAGTCCAATTCACTGGAAAGATGAGCAAGTCCAAATTTATAGCCTCCTAGTAATAGCCCCAAGTACATCATATAAAACAGTCAAAAGGACAGTCAAACAGAGATAGAGAAATTATAATTAGGGCAGGAAAATTAACAAATAGAACAAATAGACAAAAAGTAAGAATGTAGAACCTCTAAACAACACAGTTAAACAAATTGACCTAATTGACACAGAGAACACCAGTTCCGACAACATTGTATTTTACTGTGGTAAATATACAAAATATAAAATTAACCATTTTGACAATTTTTCCACATATAGTTCAATGGCATCAAGTATATTCACATTGCACAACCATCACCACAATCCATCTTTAACAACTTAATAATTTAGAATTATTTATAAATTCACAGATGAAGTACACCAAAATTGACCACCCAATGGCCCATTAAGCAAGTAAAAACAAATTTGTAAAAGATTGGAATCATACAAAATGCGTTCTCTAACCAGAGTAAAATTAAGCTAGAAATCAATAGCAAACAGAGAACTTGAAAAATCCAACTGCTTGAAATGAAGCACATACTTAATAATTAGCTTATCAGTAAATAATCACAATGAAAATTTTAAAAAATATTAAATTTTTAAATTTAAGATTTGGAAGATTTCACATATCAAAACTTCAGTGAAGTAGTTAACGGTATGATTAGAAAGAAATCTATAATAAATGCATGTAGGAAATGAAAAAAAGGCTGAAAATCGACAATTTAATTATTCATGTTGGGAAGTTTCAAAATACCATCAAATTAAAAAAAAGGAAGCAATAAAATAACAACAAAACAGTAATAAAATGCAGTATAAATACAAATAAAATCAAAATAGCCAGAAGTTCTCTGAAAGATTGAAATTTGATTAACCACAGTCAAATTAATTACAAAAAATACAGGGAAGGCACAAATTACCAATATCAGGAATGAAAAATGATATATAATATTGATACCATACATATTAAAAGAGTTATCAAGAGGAAATTAGAGAAAATTTAATATCCAAAATCTTGACATTTTAAGGAAATGGATAATTTTTAGGCCCACATAATCTCATAAATTGTTTGAGTCTTTTCAGGTTGAGATTTATTTTATATCCTAGAATATGGTCTACCTTGGTACATGTTCCCTATGACTGTGTATGTGTGTGTGTGTGTGTGTGTTAATATAAAATTTACCCTATAAACCATTTTCAAGTTTACAGTTTGTCAGTGTTAAGTAAAGTCATATTGCTGTGAAACGGATCCTCAGAATATTTTCATCTTGCAGTATACATATCCTATGTTCATTAAAAAATTCCTCATTCCCACCCAACAACCCTCCCTGGGTAACTACTCTTCTTCTTCTTCTTTTTTTTTTTTTTAATGAATTTGACTACTACAGATATTCATAAGAATAAGATCATACATTTGCCTTTTTGTTTTGGCTTATTTCCCTTAACATAATGTCCTCATGGGTCATCTGTGTTTTAGCATGTGTGAGAATTTCTTTCCTTTCTGAAGGCTGATATTGCAGGTGAACATTTTATTCATCCATTCATCCATCAGTGGACACTCTTGGGTTGCTTCCACTTCTTGACTATTGTGAATAGTGCTGCTATAAATATGGATGCACAGATATACTTTTGAGATTCTGCTTTCAATTCTTTTGTATATATATAGAAAAGTGGAATTGCTTGATTATACAGTTCTACATTCAATTTTTTTGAGGAATCATGTACTGTTTTTCATAGCTGTGTGATTTTACATTTCCACCACAGTGCACAAAGTTTGCAATTTCTCCATGTCCTCACCACCGTGTTATTTTTTCTTGTGTGTGTGTGTGTGTATGTGATACTAGACATCCCAATGGGTGTGAAGTGAAATCTTGCTGTGGTCTTGATTTGCATTTCTCAAATAATTAGTCATGTTGAACATTTTTCACATGCTTTCAGCCATTTGCTTATCATCTTTGAAAAATGTCTCTTTAAGACCATTGTCCAGTTTTTAATTGGGTTTTTTTTTTTGGTTAAGTTGTACATATTCTTTACATATTCTGTACATTATCACCTTATTAAACATATGATTTGAAAGTATTTTCTCTCATTCTATAATTTGCCTTTTCATGCTGTTGATTGTGTTCTTTGGTGCACAGAGGTTTTGAATTTTGATGTAGTCCAATTTGCCTATTTTAATTTTTGTTGCTTGTGGTTTTTTTGGTGTAATATCCAAAAAACTCTTGCCAAATATGAGGTTATAAGT
This sequence comes from Graphiurus murinus, assembly GCA_004027655.1. NCBI lineage: Eukaryota > Metazoa > Chordata > Mammalia > Rodentia > Gliridae > Graphiurus > Graphiurus murinus. Next base: position 42,131 of record PVLC010012669.1, read on the forward strand.
TTTTCTTATAAGAGTTTTATAGTTTAAAGTATTATGTTTAAGTATTTGATTCATTTTGAGTTAAATTTTATAATTTGCATGTACAAATATGCCATGATGAAACTTATTGTACTTTATGAATATAATACATTTTACTAATATAACATATTTTGGAAAAAATATTATAAAAATTTGTCTATGATGCAGGGTAAGCATCCAATTTTCTGTTTTTCTTTCCTTCCTTTCTTTATTTCTTTTTTTGTATGTGGGTACGCAATTTTCTCAATATTGTTTGTTGAATTTGTTGATGAGACCATCCTTTTCCTACCAAATAGTTTACCATATGTCAAAAACTAGTTGGCCATATCTTCAAGGGTTATTTCTGAAAATTTTAATTGGTCTATAAGTCTGTCTTTATGAAGCTATCACACTATTTTGATTACTGTAGCTTAATAGCACACTTTGAAAATAAGAAAGTGTGATACTGCCAACTTTGTTCTTTTCAAGATTATTCAGGATAGTTGAAGTTCTTGAGATTCTATAGAAATTTTAGGATGGGATTTTATAGCCCTTCAAAAAATACCAATAGTATTTTGATGGGGATAGCATTAAATATATAGAATTCTCTAGGTAATACTGACTTACCAATATTAAGTCTTCTAATCCATGAACATAAAATGTAATTAAATTTGTGTCTTCTTGAATTTCTTTCAGCAACATTTTATAGTTTCTGGTGTATGTCTTTCATCTCCTTGGCTGAGTTTATTCTTAAGTATCTTATTTTAAAAGATGTATTATAAATGTATTTATTTTCTTAATTTTCCTTTTGGATTTTTCACTGTAAGTGAATAAAACAGGCAACTGGTTTTTGAGTGTGGATTTTTTATCCTGAAACATTTTGAATTTATTTTCTTTCTTTCTTTCTTTCTTTCTTTCTTTCTTTCTTTCTTTCTTTCTTTCTTTCTTTCTTTCTTCCTTTCTTTCTATGGGTGAAATCTTTAGAGTTTTCTAAAAGTAAGATAATGTTGTATGTGAAACATAAATACTTTTACTTCTTTCTTTCCAGTTTGGATGCCTTTTATCTTTTTCTTGCCTGATTGCTTTATCTATGATATACAGTACCATGCTGAATGCAAGCAAAAATAAACATACTTTTCTTCATCTTGATCTTAAAAGCTTCCAGTCTTTCACTATCAAGCATGATGTTACTGGTGGACTTTTCATATGTGGCTTTCATAAAGTATCTTCCTTCTGTGTATTCCAGTGTTGTTGGGTGGACTTTTGTATAAATATCAATTAGGTCAAACTGGATGATCATGTTATCCTGTTTTTTATACTTTTTTTATACTTTCTGATTTTCTCTCTACTTATTCTATCACTCACTGACACAAATTTTATTTTATTTTTATTTTTTTATAAAGAGTCAATCTCTTTTATTTCTTGCCAAATGCTAGGTTCTATGCTAAACATTTTATACGCATTACATAACAATCACAAGAACAGGTATTTTTATCTATATTTCTCAGAAAAGAGGCAGTAACTTGCCCAAGGCAATATAGCTAACAACAACAACAATAAAAACCCCAGCCATATAATCATCTTTTTTTTTTTTTGGTGGTACTGGGGATTGAACTCAGGGGCATTCTACCTCCGAGGTATACCCCCAGCCCTATTTTTTATTCTTTCTTTTTAAATTGTATTATTATTTTTTTATAATTATTCATACATTGTCAGCAGGCATCTTTGTTAGGTACAAATTGAAAACGACATATGTGCCTACAT
>PVLC010012670.1:0-34452 GCA_004027655.1 Graphiurus murinus
GGGGGCCGGATGCTGTTTCAGGGCCTGGCTCCTCGGCGGCGCAACTCGGGGCGCAGGTCACCGGGGCGCAGGGGGCCGGATGCTGTTTCAGGGCCTGGCTCCTCGGCGGTGCAGCTCGGGGCGCGGGGCACCGGTGCACAGGGCGCCGGGTACCTTCTCGGGGACTAGTTCCTCCGCGGCACGGCTCTGGCTCTTGGGTCACCTCCTTTCTTAATGGTGACATTACATGAGAACTTTAATTAGTAGAAATACTAGCTGGATTTTCATTTTTAGGTAAAGTGGCTTTAATAAAGTACTTACACATTATGAACTGTATTCACAGTGTACATATACTGGTATTTAATGGGATGATAATGAAAAGCACTTGTATCTAGAAGATGATGATAATTTTCAATTAAGAACGAAGAATTAGAAGGCTCACACAGTACTTGCCTCTCTAGCACTTCAAATGAATTCTTTAGAATAGAATAGTGCTTTAGAATTGTCCAAATATATGAGCATGTACTCTGCATAAATGTGGTGGACAAGTATATGAACTATTCCCCATTTCTGTACCCAGATTACAGTTTCTAAGTACTATCCTCCCAAGAGGAACAATGGCTCCTTTGATGAGTGGCTGATTACAGATTTGGGATAGGATTTTTGGTGAGCTTAAGTGAGTTTATGCCTGAATACAAGAAAATGATAGGTTTTGTTGAAAGGACAAGGCACCAACTTGAAAGGGGTCATACCTGCAAAGTGTGATCATTTGACAGCAAAAGAATAATAAATGCAAATGATTAAACATATTGAATGTTTAAACCTCCATAAATTCATAATGATTCTCATATGAAGGATTAAAAAAAGATGAAAAAGCAAAAATCATCCAAAATTCTGTTCCTTTTATATTAACTGTATTTCTTCATATCCACATAGTTTTAACTGAGAAGATTAATTGAAATAAATGCTTGCTATAGCTAATTGGGTAATTAAATCAAGCAATAATCATAGGTGGGTGAAACCATTAAAGAACAGTTGATGGGAAACATAGAAAGATTAAGTTTTATAAAACCACCAGACAACAATTAAAAATCAAATAGGAGACATTGTCTCCTCACGTGATACAGGTGTGACCACCAAAATAATGACCATGATTTATTCTTCTCTAAAACATGGACTCGGAATCTAGAACTCACTTCTATGGAATGTGGATGATGACCAAAGAGAATCAAGTCAAATGACACCACCAAGAAACAAATGAACAGATCACACTATAAAAATTTCTACAAAACAACTTACATGTTTCTGAAGCAAAGAGAAATAAATAAAGGCAATGGAAGACTGGAATAGTTTGCTGTAGATCAAAGGACTTACAAAGCATAGCAGTTACGTATAATATGTGGGCCTTGTTTCATATCTGATTTGATTCAATAGCAATTATAAAAAGATACTTCTGAAATGACCATGGTAATTTGATTTTGAACCAATAGAGGTGACATGAAAATTATTTTAATTTTGCTATGTATAGTACAGTTATATTTTTAAATCCATACATTTAGAGACACATGGTAAAGTCTGTAATGGTAAAATGCCATGGAAGTTAGGATTTGTTACAAAAATACCTTAGCAATCAATAAATAATATAAGACAATGTAAAAAAAACCTCTGAAATTTATTGAACATAGGTTGTTTCTTTGTTGAGTCTCACCTAACTAGTTAATAATTTACCTGATTTAACTATTATGTTACATTTGTCATACTCAAGATTTTTTCATAATAAAATAAATTGGTGGTGTATAGGGTTGAGTTAGGAATCATATGAAAGTAAAAGATGTGTCCGATTATAATAGTGGCCTCTCAGACCCACACATTATTATTCTTATATATTTCTGTAAAATAATAAAATAGAGGTCAAACTGCAACTTTATTCATCAAAAATAGTTTGTACAATGAACCATATAAACTAGAAAGCTGAAGATATTGAATATCACTAAATTTCATGCCTGTCTCAGACTATTAGACCATAAAACTCCAAAAGTTAAAGAAATCTGTCTGCAGCACACCATTTCTCCTATAAGCAGGTGTTTTTCTAAGCCCCAATAACTTGAGATTATGAGTTCTTTCTAGATATAAGATAACATGTTCCAGAATTTCCCACGATTCCCCCATTATGTCTGTAAATGTAAATTAAGCAAAGCTAAAGAGAACTAAGAGACTAAAGAGTCTGAGAAACTGGAGAACTAAGATTTCAAGAATGATAATTTCCAAATTGATGTAAGAAAGAAAATTGTTGCTCTAGAATGAAGATGGCCCTTGCACTCAACTTTGGATCTTAGTATTCTGAGTCTATACACATGAAAATCAGCACGCTGGACGTGTAATATCTTTTTCATATGATAAAGATGAATGAAGCCTTGGAAGAGAATTGTTTTATTATTTTACATTCAATAGATAAGTGATCAGCTCATATTAATGTACCTGTGTCCCTTTATAATTCCCCTTTATCCTATTATACTCTGTCAATAACTGCTCATAGGTAATGCAGGCTTTTTAATATTCTTGAGCTTGTATTGAAGAATACATTGGGTTACCTCTCAAAAGGTTGGGATATTATATCTGTATGCTGCTGTTATAGCTGCACCTTTCTGTATAAAACACTTAACTATGGTTTTACTAGGAGATTAAAGGGAATTCTGTAATAGTGAGCATGATGTTTATTGTGAGCAAATAAAATTCATTCTTAGAAGGGAGTAAGGTATATGTGTAGTCTAAAAATCATCTGTAAACTTTGCTGAATTCAGCTCAGCTGACATAAACAATGATTCCAACCCAGGAATAAATTTGGTTAAGCATCACTTCATTCTACAATTGCCAGTGCCTGTATTTGATGAGACCAATGTTTGATTGGCCTCCTAATTTGGCTGTGAAGATTAATTGGGTACTTTGTGAAAGACTAATAAAAATGCAAAAAGAAAATAAGAAGTTAACTCTGAAAGCAAGATTCCACCATTTTAGCAGGGATGAATCTGTCTCCATCAGTAGCAATCACTGAGATTAATAATAATTATAATAATACATAAAAGATAGATTACTTCTGTCCATTTCTTTCACATTGTCTTTTATTCAAATAATGTTATGCATCTTAAAGGAGAAAACTAGCCCCTCTGAGAAAGCTATTCATCAATGTTAATAAAATTAACTCTTCCTGGGCACGAGGATATCTTTCTGTAAATGGTATATTTTGTGCATAATCTGATACCCTCTTGTCCTTTAAATGTCCACTGATCTCCATGAAATTAACCATCTGCAACTTAGGCTCTCTTCCTTTACTGATCCTTAGTTTTTAAAATAAGACTGAAACATTTATACTTATTTCATATAATAATAAAAACCACCCTAAAATATCTACACTTCTTTTTTAATATTTAAGAGTTAACAGGTAACTATTTTAAAAAACAATAAAAATAAAAACTGTTTATGTTTTCCTTAATAGTGGGCGTAAAAATCAATTCTATATGTAATAGATAGATGACTCTGACCCACCTATTATGAATTTGATATTGGGAATTATTTTACCAAGAAACCTATTGACAAGTTACAATTGATGAAAAAATCATTTTAAAAAGTCTGATTTGTTTATTTATTTATTTATTTATTTATTTATTTATTTATTTATTTATTTATTTATTTATGGTACTGGAGATTGAACCTACCTCTGAGATATACCCTCAGCATTCTACCTCTGAGATATACCCCCAGCCCTATTTTATTTTTTTATTCTGAAAAGGGGTCTTACTAGGGACCTCGCTAAATTGCTAAGACTGGTCTTGAATCTGCCATCCTCCTGTCTCAGCCTCTCAAGTGCTGGGATTATGGGTGTGTACCGTCATACGTGGCTGACATATTTTAAATGGATAATAATGTAGGCTCTCTCCCTGTGCCTTGTGTAGGTCTTTCACAAAAACAATAACCTTTGACTGGTTATATGATTAAAATAATGTCCTCAATCTTTAATTTTTCTAAGATCAAGCAAAAAATGTTAACACCTCTTACAAAGCCTGAGGTGATCTTCCCTGCTTAACTTTGGAAGAGTCTAATTCTATCAGCATCAACTCCCCACTCAAAATGCATACTAATTCTTTTTTGTACAACACATATTTTATTTAGTAGCTCATAATAATTCACTTTTATAAAACAAATGTTTATTGACAGCTCATGTGCTAGGTACTATAATATAGTGGTTAAAAAGAAAATTGATATCCAGCACCTGCGAATTTAACAAGTGATTTGTAATATAGTTACTGCATTTCTTGTAGCTTCTCAAATACATGGGATGTTCATGTCTCTCTCTCATTCCTTTCTCATCTTTGGGACTTTTTGATAGCTTTTTTCCCTCTACCTGGAACATTTTTTCTCTATTCCTTTCATATAGCTAAATACCATGTAGTCTTCATGACTCAACTTGGATTTTATATCTTAAGAACAAAACAAAATAAAAAAAATTCACAGATCCCCCAACTACCTTACTTCTACTGACACAGATGCATCTGTGCACACTTATTTACATTATGCTTTAATTACTCTACCCTTTCTTAGTACTTATCAAACTGGAAATTGTCTCCAGAAGGTAATCTCTGTAGGGTCTAGTACCTTGTTTACCCAATTACTAATTTATTTCTCCCACCTAACAAAATATCTGGAACATAGTGACTACTGAATACAATGGTTGAAGGAAATATTTAATATATATTTGGTATATTCTGTGACAAATATGTAAGATGTTATAATCAGATACTCTTTATATGATAACAGTGACAATTTCTTCTTTAGAAAAATCCAAAAGAAAAAAAAATGTTGGCTATATGCAAGGGATAAAGGAGGAGTCACATGCCATCTCTGCTGCCACTAGTAGGACTATTTTTCTGTTTTTGAAGATTTCAAGTGATGGGGTGATCCTACATTTATGACATTACCCCCCTTATATTTCAAGACAACCACATCATATAATAATCTTTCTCGATGAGTAACAATTTACCTCCTCATAAATTTTACCTCTTTATCCTGATTTGTCTGCAGAAGCTAGTCAAAATTCTAACCGTTTTTTCCTGAGCAAAAGCCAGTCAGGCATATAAAGCCACCGATCATTCTCTACTACCTCCTCCTAAATTTTTCCTTCTTCAAAGAAGGTAATATCTCTTTCCTAAGGGAGTCCTTACATGATGTGGTTTCCAACTTATCGTCATTTCTTTCTCCTGTGAAGTCCTCTAATTCCTATTATCCCATTTACATTCAATTAAACATGAATGTTCTCATCCAATTATTTCCAGCAATAGTCTTATTTTAATACTTTTGGTAGTTGCTTTATATTGATGGCATTTATTTGTGTGTGTGTGTGTGTGTGTGTGTGTGTGTGTGTGTGTATGTGTGTTGCAAAGTGATCAGCAGGACTCAAGAGACAAAAGACCTCAGAGGCAGGCCTAATCAGGGAAGGTTTCTTAAAGGGAAGCTGCTGGGCTGTTTCATGCAGGAAAGCAGCAGTGTTGGGGGAAGTGAAAAAATTATATAGCAGGGAGAGCAGGGGAGTGGGTAGTGCCTGGTCTTGAGAACAGCCAGACTCAGTTTCCATGTACCCTCTGACTGTGTGTGTGTGTGTGTGTGTGTGTGTGTGTGTGTGTGTAGAGAGAGAGAGAAAGAGAGAGAGATTTGGGATTATACCCAGAGGCATTCTATTTCCAAGGTATACTCCCAGCCATTTTTGTTTTGTTTTCCTTAGTTTTGTTTGTTTTGTTTAGAAACAGGGTCTCACTAGGATGCTGAGAGTCTCACTATATGGCTGAAGCTGAAAGTCTCATTACATGGCAAACCTCCTGTCTTGGCCTTCCAGGTATTGGGATTACAGGCATGAACCACTTATACTGATGGCATATTCTAAGCCTGAAGAAAATTAAAAGATCCAAGTATTAGGTTCTTAAAAAAAGGATAAGGCTCTTGATTTTCCAATATTTTCTTAACATTTCCATTGGAATGATTACTACATTTACCAAGATCATATAGCTGGTGTGCAGACAGAACGTTCTAAAGGTAACTATATTCTGTGCTTTCCAGGAAAAGAGTGGATAGGAGAGAAAAACTGGATAATACTATTTGGACTGCAGGGTATAAACAAGGTCTAGGAAACAATAGAGTAATGGTGATTTTAGTCTGAAAACTGAGTTTGTCTAAGAAAAATGTGGTTCCTGTCTTTTTGTAGTCTAGTAAATGTTTCCAACAAATTGGAGATTGGAGGTTTTTTTTTTTTTTTTTTTCTTCCCAGCACAACATGTCTTCTATTTAAGGTAGAGGTCCTTTGGCTCCACTTTGAGGTGCAGGGAATTCAAACCATTTCTTAAAGGAGGAATTTAAAGAACATAGTGTTCTGACACCATTTTATAGCTATTTCTGTGCTTTTTAATTTTTCTTAAGTGTGTTTTAAAATTAAAAGGAAATTTCAGGGCTCCAATTGAGTTTGAGCAATGAATCTCCAGCCCATTATATTTTAAGCTCTTAGATTCTTGCCTTCTTCCCTCTTTTAACACCGAGAATATGGGATACGATAAATTATAGGTATTAGATTTCTGGCAAAATGCAGGGTAGGACACTGCACGTTTTAGCACAAAGTACAAAAAAAATCAATCTTTTTTTGCTGTCATAAAGCTTATTGAAATCTGCTATTGTGCCATTAAAATTAATGTAATCGCTTTTCTCGTTCTTTCTAAGTCACATTGCCCTTTGCCCAAACCCTGCAGGTCATCTCCCCTCGAAGACAATGAGCCCTTTTCTGGTTCTTCCATCTGAATTACAACTTGAAGCTTAATGCTGTGAAATGTTGCTTTTCTAATTCATAATTTGCACAAAAAGATTTAGTTTTCACATAAGATGGCTGGATTTCCATTTGGATATTCCCTATACTCTCTGCATCATTTAAAAACCCACTGCTATAGAAAAGTAGAAGGAAAGGTGCTCTCTTTTAGAAATATGCTTGGAAAAAAAGGCATCAAACCGGAAATAATTTACTGCGACTCTCTGATTTCACACCAAAGTTTTGGGGGTTTTCATTAGGCTTCAGTATATGGCTTGTCAATAGTATATTAATATTAAATCTAAAGAATCACACACATCCTATGCAATTGGGATCGTGACTTAAAATATAATGACAATACATTCAATATTTGCTTAAGAAAATGTGCTCTCATTTATAATGTTTCTGAAATTAAGTTTCTAGCAATCTTCACTTTCTGAATGTTTAACCTTTTTGCGAGTTAGCCTCACTGACCTTATTGAAACGGGGAGAAACTTGGGAGCCACTCTCCTGTCCAGGGAGGCTCAGCCATGTGGCAGCTCTTTGAACAGTGGGATGATTGGATGCCCAGCCCCTTGGTCCTTGAATTAGCTTCAGAAAGTTAAGATGGGCCCTCTCTATACCTCTTTCCCCCACCTCCAATCTGGTAAAGCATTCATTAATTGTTACCAAAGAACTAAGCGCTCATAAGAAAATAAATTCATCTCAGGTCCCTGCTTCACCTGAGCAGCATCTATCAATAAACTAATTAATTGTTGACCCTTAAAGAGTGACAATTTGATGCAATTTGTCTTTATGGTCACCTACGCTAGGATTAAAGTGAAGTCATTCAGGAGGGTGTGGCGGCAAACTCCTGCGATCCCAGGACTTTTGAGGCTGGGACAGGAGGATTGCAGGTTTGAGGCCAGCAACTTTGTGAGACTCTCAGCAACCTAGGGAGACTGCGTTTTAAAATAAAAAATAAAAAGGAACTGAGATTGTAGATCAGAGGTAAAATGCCCCTGAGTTCAATCCCTAGTGCCACAAAATAATAAAAGAAAAAATGAAGGAGAAAAAAAGAAAGAGAATGAAAGAAGTCATTCTAACATGAACTTTAAATCATTCACAAAAACTCACTAATTCATTTACATTAAATGTTGCCTTGATGTTTTTTCCCTGTCAGGTATTGTAATGGTTTGAACTTGGGGTGCTCCTCTAGCCCTCAAGGAAACTGGGTGGAAGAGGGGCTTGGTTGTAATCTCAGCAATGGATAAATCTACTGTAATGAGCTTATTTGGGTGGTGGTCAAGGCTGGTAGGGTGTAGCTGGAGAAGATGGGTCCCTGGGGCTGCGGCCTTGGGGATTATATTTGGTTCCTCCTCCCCTAGCTTGCTTTCTTGCTGCTAGCCTCCATGATGTGAGAGTGAAGCCTTGCACTCTCTCTTTCTCTGCTTCCTGTTGCCTTGTCCCGAGATCTGCGGTCCTCGGCCTCACAGGACTGAACCCCCAAACCGTGACCTAATAGATCTTCTTTATTTTTTTATTTTATTTTATTTTTATTTTTTTGCAGTACTAGGGATTGAACCCATGGGCATTCTCCAAGCTACACCCCCAGCCCTATTTTTTATTCTTTATTATGAAACAGGGTCTTACTAAGTTTTGGAGAGCCTCACTAAGTAGTTGAGTTGAGGCTGGCCACGAACCTGCGATTCTTCTGTCTCAGCCTTCCAAGCACTGGGGTTATAAGCGTGGGCCTCCACGCCAAGCTAGATCTTCCTTCTTTTAAGTTATATGGTCAAGTCTTTTAAATTATAGCTGTGAGAATGCCTACTGATACAGATAAATAAATACACTCTCACATTATATAACATTAAAAAAAAAAGAAAACCTATATTTTACTGCTTGATTGTGTGGCATATTCTCCTCCCACCTCCTTTTTTCTTTTCTTGCAGCATGCAAAGACACCCCGCCTCTACTCTTATCTAAAGAGAATACCCTTTGTACTTGCTGAAAGGAATAAGAACAACCCTGAAGAAACAGTCTGCTATTCACCATGGACTCAATGAGGAGAAATCAGTAGTCAGGAACCCCTCTTCTAATTCATCCAGCCTTTTGTTTTTTCTGCATACCCATTTCTTTTCTATCACCCTAGTCTAAAATCACACCTGTCCAATTGCTATCTGAGGAAAGAAGAGGAGGAGTACAGCTGAGTAGGAACTTGGTTTCTCCATTTTACCCTACCGCAGCCCCTCAGCCTGCACACATGGCATCCACAGCACCACACATTTCTGGGCAACATAAGCCATCCTTTTTCTAACTCATAAAAAATGTACACACAACCTAAATAAATGGCTGCCTTCCTGAAGGTCCCATTTTGATATGCTTGGTATTTTAAAATAATAGCATAAATCGTTAAAGGAAGAAAAAAACTATTAAGAGATTTGATTTCCAATTAACTGTCAGTGATTGCTTTGCAGCTCTGGGTCAATTGCACTGAGAATTTCAGAGATCAGTGTTTTTGGAGAGTGGCAGAGGACAGGGTCCTGGAGGTTTGCAGAGCTCTTCAACAGTCTTTGAGAGCATCAGTTAAGCTTCAGTTATTTGGGAAATTTACTTAAGGAGTGCACCTCATTTCCCAGTGTCAGAAAAGTGCAGAAGATTTTCTATTTCTCCACATGCTCATAGTAGACTACTTTTTGCAATTTTTTTTTGCACTCTTCTGTCTTCCTTTATCTTCCTAATTATTTGACAAATGGCAGCTTGCAAAACAAAACTCTTGATATTGCTTACTCCAAACACATTTTTGTGCATGTGTGGTACTGGAAATTGAACTTAGGGGCATTCTACCCAAGCTACAACCCTAACTCTATTTTATTTTGAAACAGGGTCTCCCTAAATTATTGTGAGCCTCTCTAAATTGCTAAGGTTGACTGCTATCCTAGGGTCCTCCTGTCTCAGTCTTCAAAGTACTAGGATTATAGGCATGCACCACCAGGCAAGTCTTAAGCCAAACATTTGAAAGGGAAAAAAGGAAGTTGGGGGGAAAAAGTTTTTATATATTAATTGCAAGCTAGGTGTGGTGGTGCATGCCTATCATCTCAGTATTTGGGAGGCTGAGACAGGAGGATCGCAGTTTCAAGGACAGCTTTAGCAAGCTGTGAGACTCTGATCTACCTAGAGAGACCCTGTTTCAAAATAAAAATATATTAATTGCAGAAAACAATTAAATTCATATTATACTACCTAGCATTCACTGAAGTATATTATATGCCATTCAATATTGGCATTCTTTACATTCCTTCATTTAAGTTTTATAAAAATCCTATATGAAATTATCTTGGATTGTACAAAAAGAAACAGATTTGAAACCTGTTGCTTTTGCTTCAAATCCTATTATATTTGCCAAAATCCTATATGAATAATTGGTATAACAGTTACCAGGGTAAATAAATTGTGGCTTTTTTTCTTCAAATATGGTACTAGGGAAAATAATATATGAGTAGTAGACATGTATTTATCCTTTTTTTTTTCGTCCAAACAATGGCATAGGGCTTTTGCAGTGTCTTCATTTTCCTCTCCCATATGTAGTTGGGCACATTTTGAGAAACAGGATGTATGTCTTTGTCTCCCCTCTTCCTCTCTGAGATCTGGTCACCAGAATGAAAGACTAGACTCTTCTGCTCTCATCCTCGGCATGGTGGGCAAAACCGAAGTATCTTGGAGCTGTCACTGCATAGGGTAAGTCTATGTAATGCTGGACTGAAAAATCCCACAAACCACTTTCTCCAGCATCTTTACTGGCAACAAAGATGATGTTTTGATTTCCATGTGGCTAACTCCCATTCTCCTTCAGTGGATACTGACCTTTGTGGATGTGAGGGGGAGGACAAGCCTTTATTAGTCCACTCACATACCAACAGAGTACCAAAAGATAAATGCTATTTCAGAGCTATTGAACAAAATGTCAAAGCATTCTGAGATCTCGTGGAGGGCGTCAGCGATACCGCCATGAGAGTAGAAGCAGGCTTCATTGAGAAGGTCAATTTTAGCTCAGTATAGATGTAAAACTAGTGATTTTCCAGAAAAAAAAATAAGAGCGATGAAAACTTTTGACAGATAAAACACAAAGCCTCGCATGTTCAGAGAGAATTAAGTTCATTTTAACCAGATCTCACCATGCATGGTGAAGATAGAGGAGTGCTAAAACCAGAGAGGATGACGGCCAGATGATAAAGCAAAGGTATTTTATTTGGTTTGCAACAAACTCAACAAAGGTCTGTCTAGAAGGCAAATAAAATATTTATAGGAGGTTACGTCTGGTAAAAGGGTAAACTATGGCCCCTACTTGGGGAAACGAAAACAGTCTCTTGCCGCATTTAAAAAAGAAAGATGGTCCCAGTATTTAGGAGACTGAGACAGGAGGATTGCAGGTTTGACTACAGCCTCAGCAATATAGTGAGACTCTCAGCAATCCAGTGAGACCCTGTTCTAAACAAAAACCAAAAAAATTCTACTTTAGGTAGAATTCCACTGAGTTCAAATGTCCAGTAGTCCCCATCCTCTCTCCCCCACATACACACACACAAGAGAAATGATAGCCATTAAGTAATTAAAGGATTTTCAGAAAGAATATATAGAGAAAATTTGATTCTGTGGCATTTGGGACATAGGTGCTAAGGGAGACTTTTATCAACATATAGCAAATAATACATGTAATTTCAATTATGCCTTATGGCTTTTTCTAAACACAGATATAAATATGGCTAAACCAGTGAGATAATATACAAAATGTGAAGATCATCATGAAAACACTAACAACTTGAATCAGGCTCTCAAAAACTTCGAGAAATGAAGATTATGAAAGGTTAAAAATCTGTCAATATAAGGTACTCATAGAGCCAGATGTGGTGGCACACACCTCTAATCTCAGTACTTGAGAGGCTGAGACAGAAGGATCCCAGGTTTGAGGCCAGCCTTAACAACTTGGTGAGAACCTCAGCAACTTAGTGAAACCCTGTTTAAAAATTAAAAACAAAATAGGTCTGGGGGATGTAGTTCAGAGGTAAAATGTCCCTGGTTTCAATCCCCAGTACTAACACACACACACACACACACACACACACACACACACACACACACAAACACACTACATACACACAGAATTGGCAGGATGTGAAGCAAAGAATCTCTTTTTAAGCTTCGGGTTGCTAATAAAGCAACAGGATCATAAATTTGAATGTACATCTTCTTACACTGAGTATTCTCAATCACTGACGATGTGAGCTTGGTGATTCTTTGTTGTGTGGCTTTCTTGATAATGCCACCACCTATTTATAGGTCCTACATCCAAAGACAGTCACATTCTCATGTAACAGGGATTAGCTCTTCAACATATGAGTATATCAACCTATAATAATACCCATGACCCGCAAAGCCAGGAAAAGCATTTCCCCAAGACTTTCATGCTGAAGTTGGAGTTAAGAGCTTTAACTTTATTGTTCCAAGACTGGGAGGATGTAATTTTATAAGCTACTTTAACTCATCCTCCTCTGCAGAGAGAAAAGTTGTTGATTTCTTGAAGGAAACAAAGAAGTTGTTTCTGCAAAGTAGACAATGATGAGAGAGAAAATGAGTTTTTCAACATCCAAAAGTGTTCAATCATCTTTGGGCTTCTAGCTACAGCATTGTACCTTTATCCATAGGGGGTATGTTCAAAGAAACCTGAAGATGCTTAAAACTTTTCATAGTACCATACCTTATTTATATTATGTTTTTTGCCGGGCGTGGTGGCACACGCTTGTAATCCCAGCATTTGAGAGGCTGAGATCGGAGGATACGGGTTCGCGGCCAGCCTCAGCTACCTAGTGAGGCACTCCGCAACTTAGTGAGACTCAGTTTCAAAATAAAGAATAAAAAATAGGGCTGGGGGTGTAGCTCGGAGGTAGAATGCCCCTGTACCGCAAAAACAAAAACAAAAACAAAAAAAACAAAAACATACATTTCTATAATAATACTTTACTTATAAATTAGGCACCGAGAATGCCAATAATAACTACTAATGAAATATAATAATTATAACAATATAGTGTAATAAAAGTTATATGAATGAACTCTTTCTCTCTCAATCAAAATATTTTATCAGCAACAAAGAGATGATTCACCTCCTGGGAAAGGTGGAGTGTGGATAGAGTAAAATTTCATCATCCTGCTGAGAATGGTGTGCAATTTAAAGCTGATGAATTGTTTCTTTCTGGGGTTTTCCATGTAATGTTTTCAGACTGTAGTCAACTGTTAACTGAAACTACAGAAAGAGGGACAGTGGCTAAGAGAGGACTACTGTATTTGTCTGTGTGAGTGAATCCATTTCTCTTTATTGCCTAAGTCGGTGTGTGCCCTTATTATTTGCAATACAAGAACATTGAATAATATTAAGAAGAAGAATATTTTTATAAGTGGGCAGAATCCAAGTAATACATTAAAAAAAAAAAACACTTGCTCTCAAAAATAAGGAGAACCTTTGGGAGTAAAAATTGTGTTTAATCATATGTTTAATACCTGGAAAATAATTGAACATATTTTTAATTCATTTAAATTATCAATAACATTTAGTGTTGGTAAAATGTTTTATTATAGATAGTCCAATCTTACCATCCTATGCATACTTTATTTTTCTTTTTTGTGGTACTTGGGATTAAACCCAGTGGCATTCTACCTCTGAGCTACACACTCAGTCCTATTTTATTTTATTTTTTTTTGTTTTGAAACAGGGTCTCACTAAGTTGCTAAGGACCTCACTTAATTGTTGAGGCTGGACATGAACCTGCAATCATCCTGTCTCAGCTTCCCAAGTACTGGGAATACAGGAGTGCACCACCATACCGGACTCTACGTGCACTTTTTTGATGGTTTCCCTGCCTGAAACATGATAAGACTGCTCTGGCACCATAGGCATTATGTGCAGATGTAGTCATAGCGCCAAGGCTTTCCTTCCAAATTCTGTAACTGCATTTGGTGGGAGTCACGAGATGTTGATGAGGATGAAAATTATAGCTATATATTACAGTTGCACCTGCATTAAAATGGGCACTGTCTAACTTTCTAACTTACTGTTACAGCTAAATTAATAGAGAAGGAACATATCTTATAGGAAACCCACCAATTACAAGAATTTGTACCAGCCATTTTATATATATTGCTTTTTTATGTCAAATGTCTTAAGAATTGGTGTAATTTAAGTGTAAATATATTTATAAATTTATATATAATTTTTTTGGTGCTGGGGATTGAGCCCAGGGGTACAGAGGATTGACCTCTGAGCTACACCCTCAGTCCTATTTTATTTTTATTTTGAAACAGCATTCTTCTAAATTGCTGAGGGACTCACTAAGTTGCTGAAGCTGGCCTTCTGTCTCAGTCTCCTAGGTACCAGGATTATAAGCATGAACCACCGCACTTGGCTGAGTATTGTACTTAAAAAAAAAAATTAGTGAGTAGGTTTCATCCTCTAAAATACGCATTTGAACATTATTTTGGACCAAGATCGCAAAATATCATCAGGGCATCCTAAATGCCCACAAAATGTCTAAACTTATTAGTTCATTTAAAATATAGGTGTGATACTATGAATTTGAATATTATGGAGATTATGATTTTAGCTTTTTTATGGGCCAATCATAACAACAATATTAAAAACATAGGATGTGCTTACACTAATAATGATAAAAATATTAATACAGACATCAATAAAATGTTTATTTTATTATAAAAATAGGCTTTTTTTGCTACCTTTGTCACTTTGGAGTAAAGGTTTTTCAATTTGATTTGCAATAGATGGGATGTGAGCTGTGTTCTCGGTTGTATATCACAGGAATTCAATGAAATCAGCTGTTTGTACTATGTCATACGGTAAACTTTTCATATTAATTTATTTGACAGAAACTTTCTAGGGGTAATTCTAAAAACTAAATTTCAACTTTCAAGTAAGAGTCCACTTTCCCTCTCTGCCTGGTAAATTTTGAAAGTTTTATCTGAATCATTTGAAGCACATCCATCTAATTTTGCCTAAATATGTAGTGTTAACATAATATTAGCCAGGTGTGGTAGTGCACACTTGTAATCCTAGTACTTGGGAGGCTGAGACAGGAGGATTGCAGGTTGGAAGACAGCCTCAACAAACTGAGAGACTCTCATCAACCTAGTGAGACCCTATTTCAAAATAAAAATAAAATAGGGCTGAGGGTGTAGCTCGGAGGTAGAATATCCCTGAGTTCAATCTACAGTGCTACAAAAAACAAAACCAAAAACACAAAATATGAAACTTCAGAAAGTACATATTACAATACTATATAGTGTTTATTGAAATGATGTTTAAATTCATACAGAAAATGAATATACACTTGGTTTAAACACAACAGACTGAAGACATGCATTTGTTTTTTACGAAAGCTGGAAAATCACATATGATTACAGCAAAATAATTTAAAAAAATATAAGCCTCTCAAAGTAATGAAGATGGGAGTGAATTCTTTTTAGACAAAGATAGGTCAAGAAAATTTGGAAATCTAGAAAGTAGTTATGCAGTTACAACTCAGAAGATAAGTATACTAGTAAATGTCAAATATAAAGTTAAAGATTAGTGAGGAGAATTAACCTAGGGTTCAAGGTAAACAAAAAGTTTGACTAGCAGGTATAAAAGAAAGCCTTTTCATGGCATACATGAAAGACAACGGCAACCCTCTCAAATGCCTCTCAAAATGGTGAGGAGATGAGCTTGGGAAGTTGACCTCAAGAACATCTGACCCTCTGAATTGCATCATTTCAACGTGTAGTCCAGAGAGGATGCCTGCAAGAGATCATCAGGTCTGGGATAATTATGCCTCTGTACTTCCTGAAATGAATAGCCCACCATATGATTTCATAACACTGTATATTTCTTAGAGAAAACATGCATTCACTCTCAGATTTTCTGCCCACTAGAATGCCTTTGGTATAATAAAACCAAAAATTTCTCAGAAATATTGAGAATCATGCTAACTTGTAGCCTACCATTTTATATTTTTCATAATGTTCTATAGTCCTTTAATAAAAAGAAAAAAAATAGAAAAGAAAAGAAAAAAAGTGACGGAGGAGGAAGACATAATTCCTGCTGGTGAAACTCATTAGCATATGCAGCACAGAACTTACTGCCATTTTAGTTCCTCATTAGTAAATATGGATGGCAAACCAAGACTCCCCAGACATTGGATAAAAACCTGAAATACAAAACAAAGCATAAAAATCCAAAACCAGCCACCCCAAAAAATCATTTCATGTTATTAAGAGGAAAGAAGCAACTATCAAATAAATCTTATCTTCATGAATACGAGAAAATAATGGTAATCATGAAACAATACTATAATGTGTATATCAAAGACATCTTAAAGAACAAGGGAGAGTTATCAGAAGTTAGAAGAAAATGAACAGAATTCCCAAAATCAAATAGAAGACTTGGAAAACAAAGTTAAGGAGCCTGAACCAAACAAAAGAAAAAGTATTTGAAGACCCATCTCTCAATCAGTGACTGCAAATGGTATTGGTGCCAGGAATCCCAAGGATACAAATGAAGTTAGGACTGAGAAGTCCATCCCTGTTCACCAACTGGTGATGGCAGAAGGTCCTACATAGCCCATGTGGTGGCATAGGTGCAGGCCTGGCTGGGGCTCCATTCCCTGCTCCCCACCCTGTCACTTTTAGTCCTTTTCTAAAAACTGTTTTCTTCCCAATAAGACTGAATATATATTTTTTAAATTGAAAAGGACATGCAGTGTAGATTCTGGTAAGGGGACAAAGTCCTGCATTTGCTTATAGGACATAGCCAATTCTACAATTATTTTCATTTATTCAACAAAAGGCAATACAGAAAGAGAACAGAGTTTATTTAGAAGAAAGATCAGTGACTAATTGGAAATGAGGGAGAACACATGAAGATGATTTGCCAAGAGGAGACAAATACAACTAGAATATTCTAGAATAGAGTATGTCTGAATTTTATAAAATATAAGGCAGCACTGGACCGCACTGCTTTACACATCTCTTACCTTTTCTCTTTTATTTTTTGAGGTACTGGTGATTGAACTCAGGGACATTCTACCTCCAAGCTACATCTTCAGCCCTTCTTATCTTTTGTTTGGAAACAGTCTTACTAGGTTGCTGATAGTCTTGCTGAGGCTGTCCTTGAACCTGCAATCCTCCTGTCTCAGCCTCTAGATTACTGGAATTATAAGAATGTGCCACCATGCCCAGCTCCTTCTCTTACTTTTATCAAGATACACAACTACACTGAAAACTATAAATGGTTACCTTTATACTCACTATTAAATATAGGAATCCCAACTTAAATTTATTCTTAGTTATGTATATTTTTATATTAGAAAAAAACTCATCTTTCCTATATAGGAATGTTTTTAAAAAGATCTTTCACTGTACTTATTTGTGTAAGTTATCCTGGATTTTTCTGATGTGGAACAATCAGGATAATTTTTACTAATGTTGTGCTTCATGTTAATGGTTTCCACAGAGGCACTAACACTCACTCTACTTGTAAGAAATATTTCTACTTTTTAATTGCATATATTTTCAGCATATTTTACAAACATTCATTCTTTCATCAAGTGAACATTTTGCCCTAGATAAGTAAAATTTTAACAATTCCTTCTGGAGTTAACTATTAAATTTAATGCTTTTGTATGTATCCTGTATAAAAAAAGTTCCCAAAATGCACACACATAAATCAAACAAATAAAGGTATGTAAATCACTTCTCATAAGTAATTAATGTGAAAGTTAGCTGAAATAATCTGCACATTTTCCTATGAAAAATTTACAGTGGTTTATAAGTTATCATTAAATATTACAGATGATTTTTTTCTATATCATTTGCCATTTATGAATTAGAAAATTGCTTTATTATTATTTCTCCATAAAGTGAACACCTAATACTCTGTTTTTACAGTAGCATCAGAAATAGCTTTCATTATCTATTACATTTCTTAAAGATAATCAATGCCATAAATTCCAAAAACTATACTTTTGAAAATTACAAAATTTTAGAATATGAATAGTATATTAGCTTTTTTAACTAAATTTCAAAAACTTCTTTATTTATAACTCTCAAACACCCAAATTAGGGACATGTATGAAAGGAGGAGGCTGAGAAAGATTCTGAGCAGTGATTCTGGGCATTAGATGCAAAAGAAAATCACCTGGAGAGAGTATGAGATCCTCATCTCCAGTCTACAAATGTCCTCATCATGATGCCTGGGCATCGCTAGTGGTGGGATCCAGATAGATGAAAGATGATGGATGGATGGACAGATGGATGGATGGACAGATGGACAGACAGACGGATGGATGGATGGATGGATGGATATAATAGATTATAGAGATGATAGCTATAGATACTGATAGATGATATATAGATAATAGATAGATATAGATTAGATGTAGATATAGATAGATATAGATGATAGATAGATAGATATTTTTTGGTACTGAAGTTTGAACCCAGAGGCATTCTATCTCCTAGCTATATCCTCAGTCCTATTTTTATTTGAAACCGGGTCTTGCTAAATTGCTGAGGCTGGCCTTGAACCTATGATCCTCCTGTCTTAATCTCCCAAGTACTGGGATTACAAGCAGGCACCACCACTCCCAGCTCAGATATTAATATTTTTTAAAGCTTCCAGGTGATTAAAAGGTATAGCCAATTTTACGAACCAGTAAGGAACAGGTGCATGAGCAGATTCTGTAAATAGAAATCTCCCAGGACTTTTCTCAGACTCTGGTGATAAGGTTCTTTTGTGATGTCACAGCTAAGGAGACTCTGGCGCTTACCATGGTCAATTAATCAATGGTAAGAAAGGACAAAGTCAAGACTCTGCACAATTATTATATTAATATGAGGTTGGAGGAGCAGGAAGTTTATGTGGCAGTGCTTGGAATAAGACTCCACCAGCTTGAAAGTAATTAAAGTTATTAGAAACTTGCCCAGTAGGCAGAACAAATTCAGATTTAGGGGGAGCCCACCAGCAAAGCAAGCACACCTGCACACACATACAGATGCTCTGCCTGTCCAGCAACTATGAGAGTTCTTCACGAAGACAGAGCCTGCTGCTTTAGCTTAGAATGGGCTCTCACAGCCTTCCAGGATTCTCCATTAGAAACTCAAATGGTTTTCTCACACTCTGCCTGACATAGTGTTATTCTCACTACCTTCATCCTCAGAACTTTTTATTTTACATAAAGTAACTGGAAAACGTACCTAATCTCTTAGACAATGTAATTGTCAAACCATCAACAACCAAAAAATGAGCAGAGAAAAGAATATGTAAAGTACTCCGTTTCTCCATTGGAAGCATGTTCTCACAAATTTTATTTTATTTTTATTTTATGGTACCGTGGATTGAGTCCAGGGTCATTCTGTGTCTGAGCTTCACCCCCAGTCCCATTTTCTTTTTTATTTTGAAACAGGGTCTTACTAAGTTGTGGAGGGCCTCACTAAATTACTGAAGGCTAGCCTCAAACCTGTGATCTTCCTGTTTCAGCCTCCCAAATACTGGGATTACAGGCATATGCCACCACGCCTGGCTAAAACTTTTATTTTTATGTTCTAATAGTTTTACCCATACTGTAAAATTAAAATCTCATCTCATTTGACAAACCCAGCTGTAGTCACAAACTCACCTCAAACTTGCCATAGTGACTTTAAAAAATATTGCTTTTGTAGCTATCTTTTTATATCTGTAGTTTTGCTATCTATATATTGAGATTTTAGCAGAAAAATAATGTTTAGATACTGTCCATACATATGGTTCTTTTTAAAGTTAGTCTTCTCCCTATAGTTTATCAAGTACTTATTTTTTTCTTCTATTCATCTTTTTTTTTTTTTTTTTACATTTATTGGGTTATATTCATGACCAAGTAAATAGAAAACAAAGAAAAGGGCAAAGAAAATTAGGAGAACAACTTTAGAAAGAGAAGTCTATTGCTTGTTAAATTTTACTAGTATTCTTGATTAACTAAAAGTATCTAGTTGAAATTTAAATTCCTTATCATTACACACACACACAGACGCACACACATGCTAAAACAGAAATTTAGTTAAGTTCAATGCTTAAATATGATATTGCTTTTTTTTCAAATTAGATCTTCATTTTACTTGCTTTTTCTTCTTTACAACTGTCAATGCTAAGACCAACTAGGTTATCATTTAAGTAGATTCTATTCCAATGTGATTTTCATATTTTCCCTCTCCACAATTATTTATCGAACATTTAGCTTGTTCCAAACGGTGTGTGGGCACTGGGTATTCAATGGCAAACTGAGATTTAAAAATAACAGTAAAAAAATCCCTTTAGCCCTAAAAAAGCTTTGGAAGAATTTACAACCCAGTGGGAGAGAAAGACAGGAATCAGACGAGTATAAAATTAAAACGGTGCTGGGTGAGAGGATCTTCCTATAGAGTTACAATTTGAGGCAACCAAAAAACTTCTTGTCTGGGTTCATGGCCAGCCTCAGCTACTGAGTGAGGCCCTTCTCAACTTAATGAGACCCTTTCAAAATAAAGAATAAAAAATAGGACTGGGGGTGTAGCTTGGAGGTAGAATGCCCCTGGTTCAATCCCCAGTACTGCAAGGAAAAAAAAAAAAAAAAAAAGGACACTGAGAAAACATCTGAGGGTGAAACATTTTTTTTAACAAAAGTGTGGGAGGAAAGCTGGGTATGGTGGCTCACACTTGTAATCCCAGTACTTTGGAGGCTGAGACAGGAGGATCACAGGTTCAAGGACAGCCTCAGCAACTTAGTGAAGCTCTCTGCAACTTAGTGAGACCCTATTTCAAAATAATAAAATAAAATAGGGCTAGGGGTGTAACTTGGAGATAGAATGCTCCTGAATTCAATCCCCACTCACACCCCCAGTCACACACACACACACACACACACACACACACACACACACACACACCACACAAAGTTTTCATGAAAAATTGGGAAGCTTGAGAAAGTTAATCATCTAGCAGAGAAAAAAAAAGAACTATGGCTAGAGTGTAAGAATAGACAAGTGAAGGTGTGGAACAATTGGCCATGTAAGCAGGCTTTCCGGGTATGAACTGAATGCCCAAAGTCTTCCCCAAACAGTAGAATCTGGTGATGAGGGGTTCCTATGGTCACAGGAGTCTTGAAAAAAATTCACTTTCTTTGTAAAGTGGAGCAAGTCTGAATACACTGAGACAAGTTAAGAGACCCATGCAATCATGCATGTGATGTAAGTTACTAGCAGTTTTGTGTTAATATTTTATTAACTAATTTACATAATTTAGAACCATCACAGTTTGGAAGTATCAACATTTTAGCTTTCTTACTGACCATGAATAAAATGGATTTCTTATTAAACTTGTATTAAAATGGAAATCTTTATGCCATCCTTCATTAAAATAGCAAAAGTAAAAAAAAAAAAAAAAACAATTTGCAAGATTGCAGGGATGAAAATAGAAATAGAAGCTCCAAGAACAAAAGTTGATTGACTACAGTGTTGCTGAACGTGACATGAATTTTTACTTAAATTATTCATTCTACTTTCTAACTGAAACCTGACTTTTCTAGGAAGCTATATAATCATCATTTGAATGCTAGTATTTTAATAAGTCCTTAATCAGCTTTGAAATCCTCTTCCATAATAAATTTTCAACCTGAAAATTATAGATCCTAGTGGTACTCTAATATGCATTACACAGAAATATAGGAACTCTAGTACTTAAGGAAGAAAAGAAGGGGGCATGGGGAATGGGAATTATTCAGGTTTCTCTGGAGAAGCAGGGTGTGTGTGTGTGTGTATGTGTGTGCGTGTGATCAGAAATTGTTTCATATGACTATGGAAACTGGTGAATTCAATATCTGGAGATCCTATTTCTAAGTTATAGTACAAAGACCATAAGTTACTGTAGACTCTCCATTCCAGTTTCATGGTGATCAGACAGGAGAACTCCCTCTTACTCTGGGAAAGGTCAGCTTTTCTATACAGACCTTCAATTAATGGGATAAGGCCTCTTACATTATGTATGGCATTCCTCTCTATCAATCTACCAATTTAAATGTTTATTATATCTAAAAACACCCTCACAGAAAGATCAGAAAAATATTTGACCAAATGCGCAGGAACTCTATGGCCGTGTCAAGCTGACACACAAAATTAACCAATACACACACACACACACACACACACACACACACACACACACACCCCTACTGATTCTGTTTCTCTGATGAACCCTGACTAATATAGACTATGAAAAACGGTCAAATTGTGGATACAAGTCTATAATTGTAGCTCTATATCTTTATCAGATGGGTATGTAAAAACATAACCACATACAAAATAAATTTGACACATTTTCTATAATACGTCATAAAATTGACTGTTCAATAAATATAGATATATACCATTATTTAATGTTCATGCTTAAATACGGATATTAAATTAATTAATTTCACCAATATCACATTATAAACACTTAAGAAATGAACTAGAGAAAACATTTTAGGACCTATATTATGTTAAATGTAATACAGAGTGATTACATTTTAATATATTCAAAAAAAATTGTGTCTTTTAAAGTTCCTTGCTCTCAAAGTATGCATTGCTTGCTATGTTAAATTTATTTAATTGCACTTTAAATATGAGTGCACATTTAGACGTATGTAGGTTATGATATTACACTATGGGTGCTATAGAAAATCATAAATAGAAAGGCTCTGAACATTATATGACAAAATAATGAATTTCACTCCCCAAAGAACTTTGTAAGATTAATCCAGAGTCCATTCCCTTTTAAAGAAAATTAAATGACCCCATTTTTCTCTGTTCATTCATTATTTATGCATTAATCCCCACATGATTTAATGGTTTGTTTCAAAGTAGAATGAGCAAAGTCCTCTGCAAATGAAAATATTGCTGACTGCAAATAGACTAGCTGGTAGGCTTTTGAAAATACGAACGTACTTTATTCACACAGTGAACTCCACACCTTATCCTTAACTCACTGGTATTTCAGTGGGCAGGGTCATTTTATGAATTCCGGGGTGTTTATGGCTTGATCAAGTCATCTTCTACATATTGAAGATTTCTGCAAGTTGACATTTCAGAAAAGGACAGATAATAAAAGAGGATGGGAGGGGTGGAAGGTTGTTCCTTGTTCTCATAGCTGTGGGGACTGTTATTAGTGAGAGACACTCCAAGAATACATTTCGTTTTTGACAAGCAATCTCTGTCAAATGATGGCATGTCAGCGCTGGGTGATATTTTGAAAAGAATGTCAGGCACAATAGAGAAAAGAATCACTAGTTTAGTGGATTGTTAAAACAAGGCATTACTTTTGATTTCGGAATACATTTGATTTTATCCAATTCAAATGCTTCGTTTCTTCTCCTTCTTGAAAAAAATACTTTCACTATTGGGGGAATAGTTTTACTGTAATTTAGACTCCTTTCTCTTCTACAGCTATTTACTGTCACAAGTAGAGATGAAATATGTTAAACGCCAATTGTTATTGCTGATCTAAAACCCACATTCAGAAGTCATTTCAGATTGGCATGTATAGGCTGTTGGTCTTTTATATATTTTTAATGTATGCAAAATTCTGTATTTTTTTTTTTGTACTGGGAATGAACCCACAGGCATACTACCTTGAAGCTACACCTTCAGCACTTTTTTTATTTCTTATGTTGAAACTAGAGTCTCACTAAGTTGCTGAGGCTGGCCTTGAACCTGCAATCCTTCTGTCTCAGCCTCCCAAGTACTGGGAAAAGAGGCATGCACCACTGCACTAGGCTGAAATTCTGTACTTTTTGAACTATCCTAACATGCACTGCACTTTCTTTCCTGTTAAAAAGAGCAAATGAAATTATTACCCTGATTATAAAATAAAACAACTAAATATATGATGGTAAGAGGAATTCTCACCTTGCCATTTGTATGTGCATACATACCTATAAAGTTTTTCATTGTATGATAGAGATATTAATAGGAGTTATCTCACAGGTTATTGTGTAGATTCATGGAGTTAATGTAAAGCACTCAGAATATTGTGTGGCACATGGGAAAGGCACTATAAATGCAGGCTCTCGGGCATTATATGCCAGTTGGAGTACTATATGCTGTATTTGAGGATGGGACTGCAGGCTCTCATCACTGAAACTGATTTGATGAGTCAGTAATAGCCAGGACTATACAATTAATCCTGAAGGCATCTATTTTCAGTTCAAAAGTACAGTTGGCATAAAAGATAGTTGTTTTAAAAGAAAACTTATTTCAATATCAGGTTATAAGAGCCAGCTTTATCTCCAGATGGTTAAGTGACCTCAGGCAAGTCACTCAGATTTAAAAAATTGCAGACATTTGAAACTAGTATTTGAAGCTGGTAAATTTGAAGTAATTATAATTTAGAGGAATTAAAGTCAGAAATCACATAGC
This sequence comes from Graphiurus murinus, assembly GCA_004027655.1. NCBI lineage: Eukaryota > Metazoa > Chordata > Mammalia > Rodentia > Gliridae > Graphiurus > Graphiurus murinus. The sequence continues at coordinate 24,302 of PVLC010012670.1, forward strand.
TAATTGGTGGTAAAATCTGAACTCTCTGTGCAGTGTTATTGAATTATACGACATTAATAGAGTCAACAAATATTTGTTAGCAACCCCTCTATGCCAGTCAATCAATGTCAACATCCATAAAATGAATTTGGATAGACACAGTATGAAATGAACTTTTGAACTCTAAAAACTTCTTTTCCTGTGAAACAAAATTAAGAAGAATCCAATAACCTAATTGATCCATTATATTTTTAAAAATCTTTGAATTAATCTTTGAGACAATTTTCTTGAATTATTGAGGATTCAGAAGCCCAATATTGTGGTGGCACATGCCTGTAATCCAGTATTTGGGAGGCTGATACAGGAGGATCCCAGGTTTGTGGCCAGCCTTAGAAACTTAGTGAGGTCCTCTGCAACTTAGTGAGACTCTGTTTCAAAATAAAATAGGACTGGGAGTGTAGCTCAGAGGTAGAATGCCCCTGGGTTCAATCCCCAGTACCATAAAAAATAAACAACAATATTCCAATCTAAACCCAAACAGAAGCCCCATATCTATCAGGATACAGGGAAATGTTCTAATGATTCTGAGCTTTTCTGTTTTCACCTGAAAAGTTGAAAGCATCACCCCATAGCAGGGGAATGGTATAAAAGAGGGGCAATATGACTTGGTACCATAGATTCAGGCACCTCACCATTCCCAAAGGTGGAAGCTGGTGGGAGTTTAGAAATGTAAATACTAAGTTTGAACATCTGCCACCACATTGCTATCAACTTTGGGTTGCAGAGTGTTTCAATGAACAACATCGTGGCATTACCATTACTTGTCCTTCTTTAGAATCACAAAATATTAGGGTTTCACGAAGTCCAGTCACTCAAATGTTGGTTAAAGAATTTGAGGGACAGAAGCCTTAACATCAAGCATGAAACGCAGTAGAACTCTATGTTCTGATTCATTTAAATATCTTGCCTATTTTCAAGTTTGGCTTTTTTTGTTGTTTTACATAAACTCTAAGTATATGGATCTTTTGAAGACACACGAGGTATAAATATTTTTTTTCCAGTCAGTAGCTTATTTATTTCTTAATATCAACTCAAGATAAGCTCTGGTACTATTTATTTCTTCTCTTTTTTCTAGCTTCTTAAGGTAAAACTTTACGCTTCTCTTCTAATTGTTAAACTTTATCTGCTACTTCTAGTTGGTTTATGTTATTTCAATTATTCTATAAAAACATATTTTTCCTTTTGACTTTTCCTTGACTAATGGGTTCTTTTGAAGTTTTTTACTTAGATTTCTTCTGCTACATATCTTAGTGTTATTAATTTCTAATGTAGTAAATTTGTCAAGGAGCATGATCCTCATAATTTCAATCTTCTGGAATATATTGAGATGCATGTCGAAGACTGGATATAACCTATCTTTGTGAACATTACTGCATAATGCAAATATGTGTATTGTTGAATTGTTGGCTGTAGTACTCTAAGTGCCAATTAGACCAAGTTAGTTTATTGTGCTTTCCAAATGCTATCTTAAATATTTACTTTCTTATCACCCTCCTTGATTTATATTATCAATCACTGAAAGTGTTAAAGTCTTCAACCAGGATCATTGGTTTGTTTATTTCTGCCTTAAGTTCTGTCAAATTTGGCTTAATGCATCTAAAGCTCTGTTTTGAGATACATAAGCATTTAGAAGTGCATATTTTGATGACTTAGTGCTTTTGAAATATGAAATGTCCTTTTTATTCCTTTGTTTTGAAGTTTACCTTAATACAGCCACATCAGCTTTCTTATTGTTTGTATATTTTATCATTTAACACCTCTTTAGTTTCAAATTGGTAATGTCATTAAAGTGTCTCTTGTAAACAACATATAATTAAATATTTCTTTAAATTTCCAGTGTAACAACTTCTTCCTTTCTATCATAGTGTTTAGTTCATTTATGGAACATTTTGGTGCCCTTACATATACTATTCCCCATTCAAATGTTGCCTATATAATGTAGACTGAAATAAATGTGTTTATCCAGGGAAAAGAGGGTCCACTAAAGATAAGCCAGCCACTATGGCAGGTAAACAGAGAGGCAATCATTCAAGTTTACCTTTTTCAGACAGAAGCAGAAGGGGCTCAGTGACTCCAGATGCCCATGTGTTGACGATAAATAACTTCTGCTCTTGGCAACACCAGAATGGCAGCTTCCTGGAAAGCCTAGACACCTCCATGTCTCATGCATAGGTGCTGAGAATGGTCCTTATAGCTCTTATAACAACTTGAATAAAGCCTTGTGATGAAATATAATATTATCACCCAAGGACTTGACTATGACTTTATTAAAAGTTACCACATGTGAAACAGAACATGGCTTCACAATGGAGGGGGTATCTTAGTTTCTGTTTTCCCAGAAATTACTATGAAGATTCAAGTAGAACACAATCATTACTACACTTTTTGAAATTCTGTATAAACTATAATATCCTGTCAATGTCAGTGACATTTGAAGTGTCCTGTCAAAACAATTGTAGATATGTTATGTGTAAAACATATTAAAAGAAGCTCCCAAACTTGCAGTTTTCATTGTTTATAACCTTTTTTTCCTATGGATGAACTTAAAAATAATTTTGTTTCTTAATTAAAACACTATGCATGAATATCTTGCATAATTTAAGACAATTGTTCATTTAAATGGCTGCTAATTACACCCTCCTGGCATAGTTATTGTATTATGACTATACTTGGGAAAATATGCTGTACTATTTGGGCTTGAAAATATTTTTGACATTTTAATGAACATACCACATAACTGTATTTTACACAGCTTTTCAGTGAGCCACAAAGGATTAAAAAATGTCATTCAAGGGTTGCAGATAATTAAGCTGACTGGATATACGACGCTTCATATGGAAGTGAAAATTATGTATGAATATTTTTGAGCTGGAAACATGTTTTACTAAATTGCTTTAGATTTGTTACTTTTAAATACAAGTCAAAGGGAGTCAAGGGGATATATCTTGTTCTCACCTCAGTTTGTTCCATTTGCATAAGCTATTTTATCTTTCAACATCCCTTTTGATATTTCATTTTTGCCCTTGAATAAATTAAGGATTATTAAAATAATAAATGTGTATTTTGAAATACTGTTAAATACTTTCATCAGGATGCACTAGGTGGGAGACTGGTTCAAATCCATTGCAAAAAAAGCTCATAGATCAGTCTTCCAGTCAAGTTATAATAGAAATAAATTTTTGATAGATATGATTGTCACATGAGACAAGATAACAAGTTTTATTAGTTCCCCCAAAATCATTCTACTTGCTTATAAATACAGTTGACCTTTCTCCACAGTACTTAGGTTTTCTAAATACCTCTGATATAATTATATTAATGTCTTCCCACACCTATAAATTCGATTATTGTTCTATTTCCATGGATCATTAATTTTTTCTATTCCAGTAAGATCCCTGCAGTCAAGTTCCTGAGGGATCTCCACTTGTTATTCTCTGTTTCAATCGTGTGCGTTGTATATTTACTCGTAAAGATTGAATAATGATACATTCTCGAACTGGCTGAAAGTGTGATTGTGAGAAGCCTCTCTGGAGAATTCTGTGAGATTTCACATCTGGTTGAGAACTCCTAGGAGAGCATCTCTTATGAGGAATTCTTGAAACAAGAAATTACAGATTATCTATTTTTCAAAAGACATGACAAGCAAATGAATATCACTCTTCAAATTAAAAAGTCAATTTCTCTATTCATTGAGCTAGTTTCCTAACCAGTTGGTTGTTGTACTAAATTAATTCATCAAATATTTCAGTTATATTAGCTAACATGCTTTTACAAAGTTATATAATATTAACCGTGGTTGGGCATGGCTTTATTAGATGTATAATATTATTTCATAAAAGCATAATTAAGATAACTTGCTGTATTAAAACACTTCCTCAAATTTCTAAGGCTTCCTGTATTTGAAGAAAATAAGATTTTTAAGATTTGTCAAACTATGTTAATAATTGCTCAAAGCAAAAAAAAAATTGTATAATTGTTTCACACAAACAATATTTTTAGTTATTGCTTTTAGCAAAAGATTGATAATCAAAACTAATGGGAAAAAATGACTATGACATGACTATGTCTTATAGTTATATTCAAAGAATTATATAATAGCACATGTAAATTATGTACTTTCATTCTTAAAAATTGATTATTTCTTATTATCTCAAGTTGTAATAAATTTCAAGTTGGGTTAATGGGGTAGTTTCTTCTGAATATTCAATTTCTTTCATAGGACATTTTTATGTGTGTGTAGTACTGAGGATTGATTTCAAGGACATTCTACCTCCTAGCCATATCCACAGCCTTTTTTTCTTTTTCTTTTCTGTGCTACTGGAGATTAAACTAAGGGGCATTCTTTTCCTGAGCTACACCCCCAGCTCTATTCTATTTTTTATTTTGAAACAGAGTCTCACTAAATTGTTTAGGATGACCTGGAACTTGTGACTCTTCTGTCTCAGTCTCCCAATTACAAGGCTTTCAGGTATGTGCAACCAGGCCTAGCTCACTCTCAGGGCTTTTTACTTTTTTTTTTTTTTTTTTTTTTTGCGGTACTGGGGATGGAACTCAGGGGCATTCTACCTCCGAGCTATACCCCCAGCCCTATTTTTTTAGTTCTTTATTTTGAAACCGAGTCTCACTAAGTTGCGGAGTGCCTCACTAGGTAGCTGAGGCTGGCCGCGAACCCGGATCCTCCGGTCTCAGCCTCCCAAATGCTGGGATTACAAGCGTGCGCCACCACGCCCGGCTGGCTTTTTACTTTTTATTTTAAAACAGCATCTTGTTATATTGCTGAGAGTCTGACAAAACTGCTTATGCTGGTTTCGAACATGCTATCCTCCTGTCTCAGCCTCCCAAGTACTGGAATTAGGGTGTGTAGAACTACACCGGGTCATCATTAAATCTGAATAATGAAGTTCTTGACTTGAGCACTAGTATTTTCAGACACCAAGGATTAAGAAAGGAACTTCCTCCATTTGCCAAGAGAGACTAGAATCCGCTGCAATAGCCATCATGAAATTTTGTATGGTTAAACACAACAAAAATTAAATTCTCTCACTTTACATGGCCCACATGGGTCATGGGCCCAGATGAGGCGAACCAGACTCCACAACACAGCAACTGTACTGTCTGCTACAGACCGTCTCCCTTGTCACGCTGCAGGGAGGATGGGGCCCTGGAGAACAGCCCTTGGAAATTCCACTGCCTCTGGCAAAGGTGAACATGTGTGGCATGTCTGCTCATTTTCTGTTAACCAGAAATAGTGACATGAGCACATTTCCCTTAAAAGGTGCTATGAAATGTGTATTTGGGGGATTAAAATCTTTGGTAATCAGCAGTGACCCTGCCACATGTGTATCTGCCATCTTGGATACCCCGGCTCACCCAATATAGGGACAAGAACTCAAGTCCCTCCAGAGAAAGGCATACATTATGATTAATAACTGAAAACTTGTGAACAAATAATTTTTCTCCTAGAGAAGACCTACCTTGTTTTTTTTTTTTTTCATTTAACCTGAAAACTTAAAAAACAGAAAAAGAAAACGATTTTACCCTAAAAAAGTAATATCAATTTATTGTTTTGTTTTCTAACAAGGGTGGCTGCTACTAGATAAAGCAGAAAAAGAAAACTGTTTTACCCCTAAAAAAAGTTATACGAATTTATTGTTTTAGTTTCTAACAACAGCAGCTACTACTAAATAAAGCATGATCCTTAAGCTTTTTTTTTTTTCCTGAGTGATATTGTGAATTGAATAAAGAGGTGAATTTGAAATAAAAACAGCTTGAAATTGAAACTCACATAAACGTATGTTGAAAGTTGTATAAAGAGAAGAACCAAGCAGGTATAAATGATGAGCAAAGGTGGACAAAGACTTGAAAGGCACGTTTTTATGTCAGGTACATTTGTGGCCTAAGGCTGCTGCTTCAAATCACCACCATCTTGGTGACTTAATACTAAATATATTATCTCATACATCTGAAGGCCAACAGTTCAGAGTCAGTATGGCTGGACCCCAAATGCATGAGTAGGCAGGGGTTGGACTTCCTACAGAGGCTCCATGGGAAAATCCTTCTTCACTAATCCACACCTCTAAGACTGTTGCATTTCTTGACTTGTGACTTTCACATGCCAGTATTCAAGTCCAGCACCTTCATTGCTCTCCGTTCATCTCCTTCTCTGTGTATGTGTGCTTCTGATTTATTCTTGCAAGAATCCTTATGACAGCACTTAGGGGCCACCTACATGATTCCAGATGATCTCTCCATTTCAAAATCCTTAATGTAAGCCAGGCATGGTGGCGCACGCTTATAATCCCAGTACTTGGGAGGCTGAAACAGGAGGATCCTGGTTTGCAGCTAGCCTCAGCTACTTAGTGAGACCCTCTGCAACTTAGTCAGACACTGTTTCAAACTAAAGAATAAAAAATAGGGCTAGCAATGTAGCTCAGAGATTAGAATGCCCCTGGGTTCAATCCCCAGTACTGGAAAAAAAAAAATCAATGTAATCATTGGACATGACATTTTTCCAGAGAGTGCAACATCCACAACCGCTAGGGATTAGGTCTCAATATATTTAGAGACTATTATTTAGGTAAATTATACCATGTGAAAACCTTCTCCCCTAAGAAATCTCTCCAAACTGAGAGGAATCCATAAGAGAATGTCAGTAAGTGAAAGATTCCAGGAAAGGTGTTAGTGGAGATGACTTTCTACTCAGATATTATGGATTGGGTATGGAATCCCCCCAAAAGCTCATGTGTTGACAGTGTGGGGCGTGGCTGTAGAAAGTGGCTCACTGCGGTTTGCCCTTGAGGACTCTATCTGTCCTCCCCCCCTTCCTCTTTTTTTCTTTCTCTCTTTCTTGGCAGTGAAGCAGCCTACCTCTGCCTATCCTTGCTGCCTTGATGTTTCTGACTTGGAGCTGACGGACTGTGGACTGCGAATAAACTTTTCCTCCTCTAAGCACTTCTTGTCAATGTATTTTGAACACAGCAATGAAAAAGCTAACTAAAACACCAAGGAACTCTACAGTTTTCCTTGTAGTGTCACTTAAGTTGCCGTCAAGAGCCTGTGACTTTTGAAGTCACATCAACTCCTCCCGAGATCGTTACTTTTCATTAAAGTCATTTGAGACAGGCAGTAAAATAAATGAGGGTTTTAGTGAATGGAAATCAGGCCCTGAAAGTAATTGATAAAGAAGGTAAAATAGTATTACCTGATTCACTAGTTTAGTCATGATGGGTGGTTAGATTTCACCTGGACTTCAGACAAAAGGAAATAAAGAGGTATGTAATTCATGGCTGAGCTAAAATATTAAGAATTTCTCTCTTTTCAATTTTTATTTTGAAACAGAGTCTCACAAATTTGAAGAGGCTGGCCTCTAACCTGATATTAAGAATTTTCTTTTACTTATTTATTTGTGGTACTGGAGATTGAACCCAGAGGAATTCTACTTCTGAGCTACATCTCAGTCACTCAGCCAATTGCTGAGCATGGGATGGTGGGGAGGGAGAGGGTGGAATGAGTGCTATGTGCATGTATGCTTCTATCACCCTGAACTGTATCAAGATGTGAGTTTACAGTGCACTAAAACAAACAAACAAACAAAAAACTAAAAGTAAAAATTTCAAAAATTAAAAAATAAAGGTACTTGGTTTCCAGCTAGACTCGAGCCTGGACTGATATGACTTTGAGAGAGGAGGAGAAACATAGACCAGAGGAGGTCAATCTTTCTCTTATCTTAAATGCAAAGCAAAACTATGGGTTTTTTTTTGTGTGTTTGTTTGTTTTTTGGTGTATAAAAATTGATGCCAGAATTTCTGGAAGAGAATATAAGCGAAAGCAGTGTTTCAGCGAAAACAGAAAATGATCTTTAAGTTCTGTGATTGGATGGCTGGGATAAAGTTAATGCTGCAAACATTAGGAAAGTGAAACACAGGAGAGAGCTATCGTGGTTCCAGTGATAAAACACTGGAGTGCAGGTCCTGGTCAGAGGCATTTGCTCCTGCGACTTCCAGTTCAACTCTTGTCATTATTTTCATGTCTCGTTTGTAAGCTTTCAGGAATAACTCGGTGTTTTAAAACATTCTGCCCACGAGTCCAATGGCCTCTTTGTGATAGTCTATGATGGCACATGACTCAGGAAAATCAGTTAATCAAAGAGATATACCTGTATATTTTATTTTTCTATCCCAAATAAAGAAATTGGGCTTAAGACTCCCTGCATTTACCAGTGAAAAAGATGAAAATTGTGAATGTTTATCCTAATTAATTTCCAGAAAGAATGTCATTATCTTAATTTATTTTCTACCTTCCTATTTTCCTCATTTGTTTCCTCTCCCGTTTTTAGTCTATTCATTGACAGAATATTTGCTGAATATACCTTACGTGCAGGGTTGTGGGGTAAGTGTTATGTCTCATTTTTATTAGTCTGTGGCTCCCAAATCAAGTTTCAGTTATGCTACAATATACCACTTGTGTATCATAGGAGATTGCTAGAAGGTTAATTTGCCCTTCAACAAACCTAGGGCTAAGTTCTTCTGCTTGCTACATTATTGAAATGCTCACATTATTCAGGAGAAAAACACATTGCAAGATTATGAATCTGACACCATAATAGAGCAGACTTAACAAGCTGAGATAAAACTATATAAGGGGAAAGACCAAGGTACAAGAACCCTGTATACCCGATACACAGAACTTTTAGATACTCGATAATGATATTTCTAGTGCAACAAGATAAAAGGTCAGTAGAGTTTTCCTCTGTAAAATGATAGTCCCCAAGAAACAAATTTTCATGGAATCATATTCATGTTTTAACAAAAACTTTCCTTATTCTCTCAAATTGATACTCTCTGTATTACCAACTATAAGGGGATTTTCATCTGCTTTATCTTCTTGGCTTTTCCTGCTGTTTTTTAATTAAAGTTTAAAGAATTAAATGAACCAAAGATGCTGGGGTTACACCAGAATGGGAAAAGATTAGGTCACCAAATCCAATGAGGTATATGGGGTCACAGTATGATTTTGGAATTAGCATTCACAATGATTTTTTTAAAATTTTTTCAGTCTAACAGCTAAACATTAAACCACTTAAAAACTAGACAGATGACAGAGATCAGAGTGCCAGGCCAATATAAACATTTTGAGGCTATTCTGTGCATAATTCTTGTAGATTTGGGCTACATAGGAATAATAAAATTTTCAGTTCCTCATATATTTTCAGACTATTTGATTCCACTTAAAATGGTAACTTTAGGAATTTAAGCAGATGCATCTATAAACGTTAAACTACAATATGTAAGAAACATAATGTAATGGTGAATATAGTTTAACTATACTGAATGCTCAGTTCAATTTAAAAATAAAATATAGCCTGTGGGCATTTCCCAGCTGCAGGTGGGAGCATCAGCAAACACCGTGCCGCCCCTAGACCTGCTGATCCTACGTTTGGTCCCTGCAAGCTCCTGCCTTGTCCCTTTTAGGGCATGCCAACCCTTTCTGTGGCCAGCAGAAGGTTGGGTTGCAGGGAGATGTACTTTGGGATGGACCCTGTCTGGGCTGCTGTAGCCTCCATCAGCTCCACCTGAGCGAGAGCTCAAACCTACCTTCACCAGCACCATTCTGGCTGCAGTGACAGCAAGGGTGGCAGTATAGGGCCAGGGCAGGTGTGGGGTCTGCAGGGGGCAGCAGGCACTTAGAGGCGGCCCATGGGAGAGGGAAGATGGGAGGATGTGATGGTTTGGACCTAGAATGTCTAGAATATCTCCCAAAGGCTCACGTATTGAAGGCTTGGTCCCACGTGCAGCAAGGTTTGCAGCTGGTGCTGTTGGGAAGTGACTGGATCATGAGGGCTATGAGCTCATCAGGGGATTAATCCACTGATAGCTGAGTGGACTCGTTGGAGGGAGTGAGACCTGTAGGTGGTAGGACATGGTTGGAGGAAGTAGGTCACTGGGATGGGGAGCATGTCCCAGAAGGGTCTTTCTTGTCCCTGGGTCATTCCAATCTCTCTTCTCTCCATTCTCCCCTCTCCCATTATTATTATTTCTTCTTCTTCTTCTTCTTCTTCTTCTTCTTCTTCTTCTTCTTCTTCTTCTTCTTCTTCTTCTCCTCCTCCTTCTTCT